>JALJCO010005288.1:620000-722500 GCA_023101725.1 Atherinomorus stipes | reverse complement strand
AATCAGGCGACACGGCGACGAGCTGCTGAGCGAACGGCCTCCATGACTCAGCAGAAATCAGGCGACACGGCGACGACCTGCTGATCGAACGGCCTCCATGACTCAGCAGAAATCAGGCGAGACGGCGACGAGCTGCTGAGCGAACGGCCTCCATGACTCGGCAGAATTCAGGCGACACGGCGACGAGCTGCTGAGCAAACGGCCTCCATGACTCAGCAGAAATCAGGCGAGACGGCGACGAGCTGCTGAGCGAACGGCCTCCATGACTCAGCAGAAATCAGGCGAGACGGCGACGAGCTGCTGAGCGAACGGCCTCCATGACTCAGCAGAAATCAGGCGAGACGGCGACGAGCTGCTGATCGAACGGCCTCCATGACTCAGCAGAAATCAGGCGACACGGCGACAATCTGCTGATCGAACGGCCTCCATGACTCAGCAGAAATCAGGCGACACGGCGACAATCTGCTGATCGAACGGCCTCCATGACTCAGCAGAAATCAGGAGACGATCTGCTGAGCAAACGGAGCAACAACATCTTTACAAAATAAAACAGGAAGTGTCACGGTTCAAATCTACAAACCCAAGGCCAGTTCAGAACCAGACTCAGAGACCCACAAACCAGAACCTGTTCTGCGGTTGTTCAACAGCTGCTGGCATCTACACGTCTACCACACGCTTCACCGATGAAGAACCTGAGGATCGAACACGTTTACCACACGCTTCACCGATGAAGAACCTGAGGACCGAACACGTTTACCACACGCTTCACTGATGAAGAACCTGAGGACCGAACACGTTTACCACACGCTTCACCGATGAAGAACCTGAGGATCGAACACGTTTACCACACGCTTCACCGATGAAGAACCTGAGGACCGAACACGTTTACCACACGCTTCACTGATGAAGAACCTGAGGACCGAACACGTTTACCACACGCTTCACCGATGAAGAACCTGAGGATCGAACACGTTTACCACACGCTTCACCGATGAAGAACCTGAGGATCGAACACGTTTACCACACGCTTCACTGATGAAGAACCTGAGGACCGAACACGTTTACCACACGCTTCACCGATGAAGAACCTGAGGATCGAACACGTTTACCACACGCTTCACTGATGAAGAACCTGAGGACCGAACACGTTTACCACACGCTTCACCGATGAAGAACCTGAGGATCGAACACGTTTACCACACGCTTCACTGATGAAGAACCTGAGGATCGAACACGTTTACCACACGCTTCACCGATGAAGAACCTGAGGACCGAACACGTTTACCACACGCTTCACCGATGAAGAACCTGAGGACCGAACACGTTTACCACACGCTTCACCGATGAAGAACCTGAGGATCGAACACGTTTACCACACGCTTCACCGATGAAGAACCTGAGGACCGAACACGTTTACCACACGCTTCACCGATGAAGAACCTGAGGATCGAACACGTTTACCACACGCTTCACTGATGAAGAACCTGAGGACCGAACACGTTTACCACACGCTTCACCGATGAAGAACCTGAGGATCGAACACGTTTACCACACGCTTCACCGATGAAGAACCTGAGGACCGAACACGTTTACCACACGGTTCACCGATGAAGAACCTGAGGACCGAACACGTTTACCACACGCTTCACCGATGAAGAACCTGAGGACCGAACACGTTTACCACACGCTTCACCGATGAAGAACCTGAGGACCGAACACGTTTACCACACGCTTCACCGATGAAGAACCTGAGGACCGAACTTACACTGATCTTCCCTCTGACATGACGCAGAACATGTTCCCACCATCAGGACTGCCGGCTCCAGGTCCAGGTTTTCCTTCCGGCTCCAGGTCCGGGTTTCCCTTCCGGCTCCAGGTCCGGGTTTTCCTTCCGGCTCCAGGTCCGGGTTTTCCTTCCATAGAACCAGCTGCTGTTCTTTCTGGAGGGCTACAAGACCTTTGTTCAGCTCTCTGGACCCGGTCTGAGGGCGTCCCACAAAGCATCGCTCCGGGACCCGAAACCTTTATAAGGAAAGAATGTCCGTCCGTTCATCCACCTATCATCCGTCTGTCCGTCCGTCCGTCCGTTCATCCGTCCGTCCGTTAATCCGTCTGTCTGTTCATCCGTCTGTCCGTCTGTCCGTCCGACTGTCCGTCTGTCTGTCCGTCCGTTCATCCGTCCGTCTATTCGTCCGTCTGTTCATCCGTCTGTTCATCCGTTCATCCGTCCGTCTATTCGTCCGTCTGTTCATCCGTCCGTCCGTCAGTCTGTTCGTCCGTTCATCCGTCCGTCCGTCCGTTCATCCGTCTGTCAATCCGTCCGTCCATTCATCCGTCTGTCCGTCCGTTCATCCGTCTGTCTGTCCGTTCATCCGTCTGTCAATCCGTCCGTCCGTTCATCCGTCTGTCCGTCAGTTCATCCGTCCGTCCGTTCATCCGTCTGTCAATCCGTCCGTCCATTCATCCGTCTGTCCGTCCGACTGTCCGTCTGTCCGTCCGTTCATCCGTCTGTTCATCCGTCTGTCCGTCCGTTCATCCGTCCATCTATTCGTCCGTCTGTTCGTCCGTCTGTTCATCCGTCCGTCCGTCAGTCTGTTCGTCCGTTCATCCGTCTGTCCGTCAGTTCATCCGTCCGTCCGTTCATCCGTCTGTCAATCCGTCCGTCCATTCATCCGTCTGTCCGTCCGTTCATCTGTCCGTCCGTCCGTCCGTCAGTTCATCCGTCCGTCCGTTCATCCGTCCATCTTCTACAAACGTTCTGTTCGTCCAGATTTGTGAAAAGTTGGTGGTTCCTAAAAGTTCTAAAAGTATAATGAGAGGCAGGAACTTTAATTACCAGAACCCTCTCTGAGGAACCGGCTCCGGTCTGGCTTCGGGAACCAGAACCAGAACCCTCTCTGAGGGCTTCGGGAACCAGAACCAGAACCCTCTCTGAGGAACCGGCTCCGGTCTGGCTTCGGGAACCAGAACCAGAACCCTCTCTGAGGAACGGCTCCCGTCTGGCTTCGGGAACCAGAACCAGAACCCTCTCTGAGGGCTTCGGGAACCAGAACCAGAACCCTCTCTGAGGAACCGGCTCCCGTCTGGCTTCGGGAACCAGAACCAGAACCCTCTCTGAGGAACCGGCTCCGGTCTGGCTTCGGGAACCAGAACCAGAACCCTCTCTGAGGAACCGGCTCCGGTCTGGCTTCGGGAACCAGAACCAGAACCCTCTCTGAGGAACGGCTCCCGTCTGGCTTCGGGAACCAGAACCAGAACCCTCTCTGAGGAACCGGCTCCGGTCTGGCTTCGGGAACCAGAACCAGAACCCTCTCTGAGGAACCGGCTCCCGTCTGGCTTCAGGAACCAGAACCAGAACCTCCATTTCTCCGGTTTGTAAAAATCTGGTGGTAGTTGATATTTAAAAGTCAGTTAGACTTTGATCTGATGATTGATCAGGTGACTGATCAGATGCTCAGTGATTGGTCGGCTCGTACGGATCAGATGCTCAGTGATTGGTCGGCTCGTACGGATCAGATGCTCAGTGATTGGTCGGCTCGTTCTGATCAGATGCTCAGTGATTGGTCAGCTCGTTCTGATCAGATGCTCAGTGATTGGTCGGCTCGTACGGATCAGATGCTCAGTGATTGGTCGGCTCGTAATGATCAGATGCTCAGTGATTGGTCGGCTCGTACCGATCAGATGCTCGGTGATTGGTCGGCTTGTACTTATCAGATGCTCGGTGATTGGTCGGCTCGTTCTGATCAGATGCTCAGTGATTGGTCAGCTCGTTCTGATCAGATGCTCAGTGATTGGTCGGCTCGTACCGATCAGATGCTCAGTGATTGGTCGGCTCGTAATGATCAGATGCTCAGTGATTGGTCGGCTCGTACCGATCAGATGCTCGGTGATTGGTCGGCTCGTACCGATCAGATGCTCGGTGATTGGTCGGCTCGTACCGATCAGATGCTCGGTGATTGGTCGGCTCGTACGGATCAGATGCTCAGTGATTGGTCGGCTCGTACGGATCAGATGCTCAGTGATTGGTCGGCTCGTACCGATCAGATGCTCAGTGATTGGTCGGCTCGTACTGATCAGATGCTCAGTGATTGGTCGGCTCGTACTGATCAGATGCTCAGTGATTGGTCGGCTCGTTCTGATCAGATGCTCAGTGATTGGTCGGCTCGTACCGATCAGATGCTCAGTGATTGGTTGGCTCGTACCGATCAGATGCTCAGTGATTGGTCGGCTCGTAATGATCAGATGCTCAGTGATTGGTCGGCTCGTTCTCGGCTGCAGAACCCTGTCAGTGTCTGAAACAAGCCTGATTCTGAGTTTGTTTCTGCGCAGAAACAATGACTAACAGTGTGCCGTCCCACGTGTGTTCACAGGAAGACTCGTCTGAGGTGTGAAAGCGACTCGGCGTCTTAATTAACAACCAACACCTCCTCATGTTTGCACTAATTATAGGAGAAGAAGAAGAACATTCGCACCAGAGCCTGGCTGTGACATCAGCTACGTATTTATAGTCTGGATCATTTTCTCATCTACTCAGAGCTGTTGGTGTGTTTTGTTGTCGCTGACAGATGGTGATGATCAGGATCGTCCCCAGGAGACGGGAGGACGCCAGCATCACTGCAAACTCCAAACATCGTGAGACAGGACGAGAGGACGCCCTGTTCATAGTCAGAGACGACACACCTCATACAGCTGTGAGGAAAAGTGTTTCCTCCTTCCTGATTTCTTATTTTGTTGCGTGTTTGTCACACAAATGTTTCAGATCAAGTAAATTTTAATGTGTGACAAAGAAAACAAGTAAACACAAAATGCAGGTTTTTAAATGCAGGTTTTTATCAGTAAGGGGGAAAAATGCAAACCTCCATGGTCCTGTGTGAAAAAGTGACCCCCCCCCCATTAAAACATACATTAACTGTGGTTTATCATCTTTGGAAAGCTGAGTTCAGTTTCTATCCACATCCAGGCCTGATAACTGCCACACCTGTTCTCCATCAGAAATCCCTTAAATAGGACCTGCCTGACAAAGTGAAGAAGACCAAAAGATCCTCCAAAGCTAGACATCATGCTGCCATCCAAAGAAATTCAGGAACAAATGAGAAACAAAGTCATTGAGATCTATCAGTCTGGAAAAGGTTCCAAAGCCATTTCTAAAGCTTTGGGACTCCAGAGAACCACAGTGAGAACCGTTATCCACAAATGGTGAAAACATGGAACAGTGGTGAACCTTCCCAGGAGGGGCCGGCCGACCAAAATGACCCCAAGAGCACAGCGACGACTCATCCAAGAGGTCACAAAAGACCCCAGAACAACATCCAAGAACTGCAGGCCTCACTTGCCTCAATGAAGGTCAGTGT
Source organism: Atherinomorus stipes (assembly GCA_023101725.1). NCBI lineage: Eukaryota > Metazoa > Chordata > Actinopteri > Atheriniformes > Atherinidae > Atherinomorus > Atherinomorus stipes. The sequence continues at coordinate 717,149 of JALJCO010005288.1, read as the reverse complement.
TCATGACTCCCCCATCAGAAAGAGACTGGGGGGCAAAAATGGCTGCATGGCAGAGTTCCAAGACCAAAACCACTGCTGAGCAAAAAGAACATAAAGGCTCGTCTCAGTTTAGCCAGAAAGCATCTTGATGATCCCCAAGACTTTTGGGAAAATACTCTGTGGACTGACGAGACAAAAGTGGAACTTTCTGGAAGGTGGAGGTCCCATTACATCTGGCGTAAAAGTAACACGGCATTTCAGAAAAGGAACATCATAGCAACAGTAAAACATGGTGGTGGTAGTGTGATGGTCTGGGGCTGTTTTGCTGCTTCAGGACCTGGAAGACTTGCTGTGGTAAATGGAACCATGAATTCTGCTTCTACCAAAAAATCCTGAAGGAGAACGTCCGGCCATCTGTTGGTGACCTCAAGCTGAAGCGCACTTGGGTTCTGCAGCAGAACAATGATCCAGAACACACCAGCAAGTCCACCTCTGAATGGCTTAAGAACAACAACATGAAGACTTTGGAGTGGCCTAGTCAAAGCCCCCACCTGAATCCCATTGAGATGCTGTGGCATGACCTTAAAAAGGCGGTTCATGCTGGAAAAGCCTCCAATGTGGCTGAATTACAACAATTCTGCAAAGATGAGTGGAACAAAATTCCTCCACAGCGCTGTAGAAGACTCACTGCCAGTTATCACAAACGCTTGATGCAGTTGTTGCTGCTAAGGTGGAACAACCAGTTATTAGGTTTAGGGGGGGTCACTTTTTCACACAGCTGTAACAAATATCAAAGGGGCATTGGTTGGAAAATTTCTTTAAGAATTCAGCCAGAAAGCCGTCCGGTCCCGGCGCTCTGCCATCCTGCATTAATTGGAGACGAACCAAGTCAAGGCGGCTTTTAGTGGTGTTGTCTCTCTCAGGGAAAACTAAGTTATCTACGAAGTCGTGCATGTGGGTTTTGTCGGATGGCGCCTCTGATTTACACAGAAAAGTATCAAACTTAGTGAATACTTCATTAACTTCATTTTCATCTGAGACCAAGGTAGAGTGACTTTTACGGATCTGAATGATGGAACGTGCTGTGGTTTCATGTTTCAGTCGCATAGCTAGAAGTTTGCTGCTCCTGTTGCCATGTATGTACTCCTTTCACTTCAGAGGGATTCTGCTTGTTTGTGGAAAGTATATCAAATTCTGTCTGAAGCCTTATAGATTGCCATTCGGAGTCAACGAGTGCTGTCTGTCGATGTGCTGGATTGCCTCAAGCAACTCGCACTGTCGCAGCTTTCTCTGCTTATGAATTCTGCCGTTATAAGAGATGATCTCGCCTCCTAACGCTGCTTTCAGTTTCCCACAACAGGGAGGGCCAAGTGGACTCAGATTTGCTGGTCTAAAAAAAAGGATATTTTCTCCGATACGAGTTCACAGAAAGCATCTGAGGATCATAATTCTGAGTCGAGTTGCCATTGAGAGCGTTCAGGCCTTGGAGAGGGTTCCAAATCCATCAGAATGGGGGTGATCTGAAATTACTGTAGACCAGTATTCACATGATTTAACTGAGGGGATTAAAATTGGTCTACAAAATAGTAATCAATACGTGAATGAGTGTGGTGAACTGGAGCGTAAAATGAAAAATCTTTAGCTCCAAGGATCTGCACCCCCTCTCTGGTCCATGAGAGTCATAAGGGTTTTTGCCATATTGGACATGGACAAGTTCTTTGAATCAGATTTGTTAAGTGTGGGGTCTATTACTAAATTAAGGTCTCCTCCAAATATGAAATGATGTGACTCTAGGCGTGGTAGGTGTGAAAATAGAGCCGACATAAGATTTGGCCAATCCCAGTTTGGAGCATAAACGGAGGTCAGGATGACAAGAGCTTTAAATATAAAGAAAAGGACGGTTGGGGTCTGAGGTCGTCTCCTCTGGGGAGATCTAAAAGCATTCATGCATGAGCGTCGCTGGGCTTCTGGATCGGCTGTGAAAACTTGAATGAAAAATTTGGCCAACCCGGTGTTTCTGCGGTCCAGTGTGGTCGCCAACACGCATGTGGGTTTCCTGGAGAAAGGGGATTTCAGACTTTTGGCTCTTCACGTGTGAAAATACTCTTGTCCTCTTTATAGGACCACCGAGCCCCCCCACATTCTCAGATAGCCGTCTATCATAAGTTTGGATGAAACCAGGATGACCATGATAAAAAAAAGGTGTGTTAATCAACTGAGTAACATAAAATGGTGTAAAAACTGCCATAAATGTACATAAATAAAGAATACTGTCCATGAGTTTGAACCAGAACAGAAGCCTGAGCTGGCTCCAAGAGTGAAAAAGGAAAAGTCTGAAACACCGATGGCCTAAAGCCGTCCCACAACACAGGAGAGTACGCAGGAGACAACATCTCACCGCATTCCTACAGTTTACAGAGGATGCCTTTACTCACAAACTGAACTGGAATATTTGCCCTTCTTTCCATCTTACAGCTGGTCTCGCTGCTTTTCTAGATACACGGATAAATACTTTAATTGATCCTGAAACTGGGAATTTATGTTGGTGGCATTTTCCTAAAACTGTATTTATTTGTTAGTCACATGACTCCTGACCGGTCTGGATCCAATCGCCATGTCTTCTGCGCTGTCCTGCAGCCTGTGGGACCCTGTGGTCATGCACCTGTCACTCCAACCTGCCAGCGCTGGCCCCTTTCCTGACAGCGATGCATGCTGGGATTGAAGTCATTAACCAGTTCCTGCTGAGATGTTTTAATCTGATGCAGGAAGTCGCTGGGAAGCCTCAGATTTGGAACAGCCCGCAGGAACCGATCAGCTGAACAGCAGCTATACGATCAATAATCCTCCCGTTATGATGATGGAAGCGGGAGGTCAGACTCGTGTCCGAATGTTCCTCTGAGAACAGACATGTTCTCATCTGTGTTCTGGTTCTTCATACAATAGGGGATTAGACGGCCCACTTCCGGCCCAGTTCAATGTCCCTGCTTTACTTCGTAGATAACGTGAATAACCGCCAACCCTACTGAAATTTTCACGGATTCCAGACTGAAGTGATACTAAGGAGGAAGTGGATCAAAGCGATTCTCCAGAGTGAAGGACCGAACTTTAGAATAAAACAATGTAGCATGTTTGTTTGCAGCCGGTGGGGCACAACACCGGCATGCTAGCATTAGCCAGCTAGCGTTTACTGACGTGCTTAACATTGTGCGTCTTAAAACACACAAACATCTGAAAATGGGGTCTGTACCCCCCCGTTTCCAGTGGAACAACTGGGGACTGCCAAGAAAGGAGACGCTTTCAGATGCTTGTGTGTTTTCAGCTGCACAAAGTTAGGCACGTTATCGAGCTGGCTAATGCTAACCTGCTAACAATAGTCCGCCAGCTACTACTCTGTTAAACTTTGTAAATCGGATAAACGCCAATGCCAAGTTTTCATTCCAGACTGAAGTGATGCTGAGGAGGAAGTGGATTAAAACGACCGATTCGCCGCGGTGAAGGACCGAACTTTATAATAAAACGTGTGTTTGTAGCCAGCAGACTGCGCAGTCGTGTTAGCAGTTGGGTTTGTATAATGTGATACTCAATATTCTGATACTCAATACTGATATTCAAGCTGAAAATGGTGTAATATTCATTTCTTTTGCAAAATTATAAAAATACTTCTGCTGCAGATCCAGTCGTTGCCGTAGACGTAGTGATGTCACACAGTCGGAGCGGCCGTACACTCTCAGAAACATGGAGGTACGATACAGGATCATTTCTGTACCTGTACGTACATTTATTACAAATGTTCTCTCAAAAGTACAATATTGGTCTTTATGAGGCCAGAAGTACCTGTATACTATGAAAAAGGCTCCAAAGTCATATAAAGTACACATTTGTACCATTCCAACCCTAAGGGTACCTGCAGCATTGAAAAATGTACAATAACTATAAATAGCAGTACTTCTAAACAGTAGTATAATTATAGTTATTATATTATGATTTTCATAATAATCATAGTAATAATTATATGTATAATTATATATGTGTTTGGCCTAATATTTCTATAATAATTATTCTTTTGTTTTGGAAGTTACCGGATGTTTCACAGTGAACCTGCGTCTGACTTCCTGTCCGGTTCCATCTGAACTACTGATAATGACGCCGTGTCGGAGCGTCAAAAGTGGAGCTGCCGCGTAAATTTAGCGCAGCGGCGCGCCATGCCGGAGCGACGACGGACCGCTCACGCGCCGCGGCGTGATCGGTTTCATTCAAACTATTGACCACATGGGCGCGCTCCGGTGCGCACGGCGCGCTGCTGCGCTCACGGACCCGGTGTTAACCGGAGCAACAGGAGGCCGGAAACAGAGCCCTGAGGAACTCCACATGACGTCTGCAGTTCCAGAGACAGAGACCAGTCCCCGATTCCAAACGGTCCGAGTCTTCTCAGCAGGAGGAAGACTATGGAGGAGACGAAGACGAGATGTGAGGAGGAGCGTGATGAAGGTCACCAGCTCCTCGTCTTCCCTCAGTAGGAGGAAGACTACGGAGGAGACGAAGACGAGACGTGAGGAGGAGCGTGATGAAGGTCACCAGCTCCTCGTCTTCCCTCAGTAGGAGGAAGACTACGGAGGAGACGAAGACGAGAGGGGGCCCCTTCCCCGGGAAGACCGGGAGACGTGAGGAGGAGCGTGATGAAGGTCACCAGCTCCTCGTCTTCCCTCAGCAGGAGGAAGACTATGGAGGAGATGAGCTTCCTCTCCTTTCTATTAACCACCAGCTGCAGGAGTCTGAAGCTCTCCTGGATCCTCTGAGGAAGCCCCCAGGCTCCCCGGGGCTCCCCGGGGCCGAGAGGGGGCTTTCATCAAATTACAGCAGGGGTGGGTCACCTATCAGCCCCCCAGCAGGTCAGTCCGGTCCTCCAGGAAGAAAAGCTGCTGATGAAACATGGACGCTGAGTTCTTAAGACACGCACGCACGCGCGCACACATGCACACACGCACATGCACGCACGTACACACACGCATACAGCACACACACGCACGTGCACGTGCACGTGCACCCCCCCTCTGTGGTTCCACTCTGCCTGCAGTAATAGTTTTTCTGCTCAGCGTGGAGGCGACGGCTCCGAGTATCAATCATCATCAGCTGATCCGAGCTGCTCAGCAGAACACACCCACACGCACGTGCACGCCCACATGCACACACACACGCCCACATGCACGTGCACGCACACATGCACACACACACGCCCACACGCACGTGCACGCACACACATGCCCTCAGCTCGCCGTGCACCTCCAGCAGAGATCATTCCACATTTTCCCAGTTTGTCCTGAAAGCAGCAGCTTTATTCCAACAGTCACGTGATCAGATGGAAGACCAGCTGAACCTTCATCATCGTCATCCAGCACCAACCAAAACCAGAACCAGAACCTGCAGGAACCTCAGAATCCGTCAGTCATGAGATCACAAGCAACACCTGAACCTGGACCTGAAACGATACCAGAACCTGAACCTGATGCAGAAGCACGTCTGGAAAAGCAGCATCTCCTCTTCTAACAATGTCTGGAAGTGAGGAGACCAGTTCAGCAGCAGGACTCTGGACTGCAGGCAGACCAGTTCAGCAGCCGGACTCTGGACTGCAGGCAGACCAGTTCAGCAGCAGGACTCTGGACTGCAGGCAGACCAGTTCAGCAGCAGGACTCTGGACTGCAGGCAGACCAGTTCAGCAGCTGGACTCTGGACTGCAGGCAGACCAGTTCAGCAGCCGGACTCTGGACTGCAGGCAGACCAGTTCAGCAGCAGGACTCTGGACTGCAGGCAGACCAGTTCAGCAGCAGGACTCTGGACTGCAGGCAGACCAGTTCAGCAGCCGGACTCTGGACTGCAGGCAGACCAGTTCAGCAGCAGGACTCTGGACTGCAGGCAGACCAGTTCAGCAGCCGGACTCTGGACTGCAGGCGGACCAGTTCAGCAGCAGGACTCTGGACTGCAGGCAGACCAGTTCAGCAGCAGGACTCTGGACTGCAGGCAGACCAGTTCAGCAGCCGGACTCTGGACTGCAGGCAGACCAGTTCAGCAGCCGGACTCTGGACTGCAGGCAGACCAGTTCAGCAGCAGGACTCTGGACTGCAGGCAGACCAGTTCAGCAGCAGGACTCTGGACTGCAGGCAGACCAGTTCAGCAGCAGGACTCTGGACTGCAGGCAGACCAGTTCAGCAGCAGGACTCTGGACTGCAGGCAGACCAGTTCAGCAGCTGGACTCTGGACTGCAGGCAGACCAGTTCAGCAGGAGGACTCTGGACTGCAGGCAGACCAGTTCAGCTGCAGGACTCTGGACTGCAGGCAGACCAGTTCAGCAGCAGGACTCTGGACTGCAGGCAGACCAGTTCAGCAGCTGGACTCTGGACTGCAGGCAGACCAGTTCAGCAGCTGGACTCTGGACTGCAGGCAGACCAGTTCAGCAGCAGGACTCTGGACTGCAGGCAGACCAGTTCAGCAGCAGGAATCTGGACTGCAGGCAGACCAGTTCAGCAGCAGGACTCTGGACTGCAGGCAGACCAGTTCAGCAGCAGGACTCTGGACTGCAGGCAGACCAGTTCAGCAGCAGGAATCTGGACTGCAGGCAGACCAGTTCAGCAGCAGGAATCTGGACTGCAGGCAGACCAGTTCAGCAGCAGGAATCTGGACTGCAGGCAGACCAGTTCAGCAGCTGGACTCTGGACTGCAGGCAGACCAGTTCAGCAGCAGGAATCTGGACTGCAGGCAGACCAGTTCAGCAGCTGGACTCTGGACTGCAGGCAGACCAGTTCAGCAGCTGGACTCTGGACTGCAGGCAGACCAGTTCTGGAACCGGACTCTGGACTGCAGGCAGACCAGTTCAGCAGCCGGACTCTGGACTGCAGGCAGACCAGTTCAGCAGCTGGACTCTGGACTGCAGGCAGACCAGTTCAGCAGCTGGACTCTGGACTGCAGGCAGACCAGTTCAGCAGCTGGACTCTGGACTGCAGGCAGACCAGTTCAGCAGCTGGACTCTGGACTGCAGGCAGACCAGTTCAGCAGCTGGACTCTGGACTGCAGGCAGACCAGTTCAGCAGCTGGACTCTGGACTGCAGGCAGACCAGTTCAGCAGCTGGACTCTGGACTGCAGGCAGACCAGTTCAGCAGCTGGACTCTGGACTGCAGGCAGACCAGTTCAGCAGCTGGACTCTGGACTGCAGGCAGACCAGTTCAGCAGCTGGACTCTGGACTGATCTCTGGAGGTCAGAAAACAGACTCGATGAAGATGATTATCATGAAGATGATGAAGATTATGATGATGAAGATGATGAAGATGATGATGATGAAGATGATGATGTCTCTGCAGAAACATTTTGTGTAAATCTGCTATCTGAGCTGATTACTTGTGTTGCCATGGCGATCACTACCCATCACATTGATCAGGTGACCCTGTGGTGCATTCAATGACATCACATATGAAGAAGTGACAACATGATGCATTCACTGACCTGCGATGAGTCTTTACATGTCAGATTCAGTGACTCCACTGCTGTTTGACATGCAGCAGACTCCCATCCCTCATCATAATCATCATCATCATCATCATCATGATGGCGTCAACATGGCGTCGCCACGGAAACGTCCACCTCACAACAACATGGCTGCCGGTTTAATGTTAATGAGACCAGCATGGATGAAGATGAAGATGAAGAGGAGGAGCTGGGCTGGAGGACGCCAGTCTCAGACCTGATCTTAGACCCGTGGGCCAGTCTCAGACCTGATCTTAGACCCGTGGGCCAGTCTCAGACCTGATCTAGGACCCGTGGGCCAGTCTCAGACCTGATCTTAGACCCGTGGGCCAGTCTCAGACCTGATCTTAGACCCGTGGGCCAGTCTCAGACCTGATCTAGGACCCGTGGGCCAGTCTCAGACCTGATCTTAGAGACCCGTGGGCCAGTCTCAGACCTGATCTAGGACCCGTGGGCCAGTCTCAGACCTGATCTTAGACCCGTGGGCCAGTCTCAGACCTGATCTTAGACCCGTGGGCCAGTCTCAGACCTGATCTTAGACCCGTGGGCCAGTCTCAGACCTGATCTTAGACCCGTGGGCCAGTCTCAGACCTGATCTTAGACCCGTGGGCCAGTCTCAGACCTGATCTTAGACCCGTGGGCCAGTCTCAGACCTGATCTTAGACCCGTGGGCCAGTCTCAGACCTGATCTAAGACCCGTGGGCCAGTCTCAGACCTGATCTAAGACCCGTGGGCCAGTCTCAGACCTGATCTAAGACACGTGGGTAAGTCTCAGACCTGATCTTAGACCCGTCCATCAGTCTCAGACCTGATCTTAGACCCGTCCGTCAGTCTCAGACCTGATCTAAGACACGTGGGCCAGTCTCAGACCTGATCTAGGACCCGTGGGCCAGTCTCAGACCTGATCTAGGACCCGTGGGCCAGTCTCAGACCTGATCTTAGACCCGTGGGCCAGTCTCAGACCTGATCTAAGACCCGTGGGCCAGTCTCAGACCTGATCTTAGACCCGTGGGCCAGTCTCAGACCTGATCTTAGACCCGTGGGCCAGTCTCAGACCTGATCTTAGACCCGTGGGCCAGTCTCAGACCTGATCTTAGACCCGTGGGCCAGTCTCAGACCTGATCTAAGACCCGTGGGCCAGTCTCAGACCTGATCTTAGACCCGTGGGCCAGTCTCAGACCTGATCTTAGACCCGTGGGCCAGTCTCAGACCTGATCTTAGACCCGTGGGCCAGTCTCAGACCTGATCTTAGACCCGTGGGCCAGTCTCAGACCTGATCTAGGACCCGTGGGCCAGTCTCAGACCTGATCTAGGACCCGTGGGCCAGTCTCAGACCTGATCTAGGACCCGTGGGCCAGTCTCAGACCTGATCTAAGACCCGTGGGCCAGTCTCAGACCTGATCTTAGACCCGTGGGCCAGTCTCAGACCTGATCTAGGACCCGTGGGCCAGTCTCAGACCTGATCTTAGACCCGTGGGCCAGTCTCAGACCTGATCTTAGACCCGTGGGCCAGTCTCAGACCTGATCTTAGACCCGTGGGCCAGTCTCAGACCTGATCTAAGACCCGTGGGCCAGTCTCAGACCTGATCTTAGACCCGTGGGCCAGTCTCAGACCTGATCTTAGACCCGTGGGCCAGTCTCAGACCTGATCTTAGACCCGTGGGCCAGTCTCAGACCTGATCTAGGACCCGTGGGCCAGTCTCAGACCTGATCTAAGACACGTGGGTAAGTCTCAGACCTGATCTTAGACCCGTCCATCAGTCTCAGACCTGATCTTAGACCCGTCCGTCAGTCTCAGACCTGATCTAAGACACGTGGGCCAGTCTCAGACCTGATCTAGGACCCGTGGGCCAGTCTCAGACCTGATCTAGGACCCGTGGGCCAGTCTCAGACCTGATCTCAGACCTTAAGACCCGTGGGCCAGTCTCAGACCTGATCTAAGACCCGTGGGCCAGTCTCAGACCTGATCTTAGACCCGTGGGCCAGTCTCAGACCTGATCTTAGACCCGTGGGCCAGTCTCAGACCTGATCTTAGACCCGTGGGCCAGTCTCAGACCTGATCTAAGACCCGTGGGCCAGTCTCAGACCTGATCTTAGACCCGTGGGCCAGTCTCAGACCTGATCTTAGACCCGTGGGCCAGTCTCAGACCTGATCTAAGACACGTGGGCCAGTCTCAGACCTGATCTTAGACCCGTGGGCCAGTCTCAGACCTGATCTAGGACCCGTGGGCCAGTCTCAGACCTGATCTTAGACCCGTGGGCCAGTCTCAGACCTGATCTAGGACCCGTGGGCCAGTCTCAGACCTGATCTTAGACCCGTGGGCCAGTCTCAGACCTGATCTAAGACCCGTGGGCCAGTCTCAGACCTGATCTAGGACCCGTGGGCCAGTCTCAGACCTGATCTAGGACCCGTGGGCCAGTCTCAGACCTGATCTAGGACCCGTGGGCCAGTCTCAGACCTGATCTAGGACCCGTGGGCCAGTCTCAGACCTGATCTAGGACCCGTGGGCCAGTCTCAGACCTGATCTTAGACCCGTGGGCCAGTCTCAGACCTGATCTTAGACCCGTGGGCCAGTCTCAGACCTGATCTAGGACCCGTGGGCCAGTCTCAGACCTGATCTTAGACCCGTGGGCCAGTCTCAGACCTGATCTAGGACCTGTGGGCCAGTCTCAGACCTGATCTTAGACCCGTCCGTCAGTCTCAGACCTGAGAACAAACTTATTTTACGTCCTGTAAACTGTCTCTGACTAAAGTTTCTGTGTAACTGTGTTGGTTCTCATCTGGTCTTCTGGATTGATGGTTCCAGTTAGACCTGTCCCCCGTTGTCCCAGCGTGTCCTACATGTCCCCAGCTGCTGCAGGATCTCAGTAAAGCTGAACTTCCTGCATATTTTCTATCCCAGTCAGTCCGGTTTAATGTAAACTGGTCGTGTCTGTCCTCGTTTCCGCGGTGATGACTCAGTACAGGACAGAAGTGGAAATGAATGTCCGCCGTGTCTTCACCTCTGACTTCAGAGCAGCTAACGTGGCTTTTAAACTATAATGGAGTGATTACAGGAAGCCGGGGTGGTCTCTTATCGCGGGGACGGGGGAGGAGACGGAGCTTCAGAGACGGAGCGCTGAGCTTTAATTGGCTCGGCAGAATTAGACGTAATTAAAAGAGACTGACCTAATTAAGAAGCAGGACTGGGACTCCCCCTCTGAATTACCCTGTTAGACGCTCCATCACGGTTCATTAGCGCTCTGCTGCACTTTTTCACATTAAACTCTCACTTCTAACCACCGCTGTCATCTGCATTTTATTCACCGCTTACTTATAGGCGCTCACATTATTAAAATGAACAAATAGGAATAAAATGTAGCATATGATGATGCCAAAGCCTTCAGGGATGATTTCTGGAGATGGATCGCTGTCATAGCAACCACGAAAAACGTAAACAAAGAGTTTCTTCATCTATCACTTTTCAGCCCAGAGATCGCGTTATCGGCACATTCCTGCTCAGCCCAGGTGTGCCATGAAGAGTCCCCTTCCTCTTCCTCCTGAGACACGCCGAAGATGTGGCCTTCACCAATGAAAAGAGGGAAAAGATGAAATCACAGGCTTCCCAAGCATCCTGGAAAACCTGGAAAATGACTGAACATTTTTCCAGTCGTGGAAAACACGTGGAAAATGTGAAAAAGACTAAAACGTCCTGGAAAATGATTTTTCTTCCCTCTCGTCACAGCTTCGTCGCAATTTTTTTTTTCTTTTTTCTTGGAAAAATGGAAATCTGATTGCTTTATTCTGTTGAACAGTTTTGCTTTATCAAGCGGAGCTTTATGAATATAAGGCTCCACTTGATATCATGTTTATTCATTTTATTTCTTTATTTAAACATTTGTCTATTACACCATTCCATTTCATACTGCTGGGCCTGACAAGGGAGAAATGAAAGTTAACAGAGGTAATGATAGAAAGTGAAACAGAGAGAGAGGAGTAAGGAAGAGGAAGAGAGAGAGGAGAGAAAACATGAATCCACTTCCACAGTTCACTGGTACATCTGTACAGCAATCCCTGAACAACCAAGGTCTCTGTTGGAAAACAAAACAAGCAATCCCCTACAGGAGGACCTGCAGGTGGCTTAAATATCCTCAGATCATACAAACACACACAAACACACGCAGAGAAGAGGTACAACCTAGTCAGCGCAATGGGAAGCAGAGAAGAGGTACAACCTAGTCAGCGCAATGGGAAGCAGAGAAGAGGTACAACCTAGTCATCGCAATGGGAAGCAGAGAAGAGGTACAACCTAGTCATCGCAATGGGAAGCAGTGTCACAGTGTCAACATGCATAATAAAGGGTGCTCCGTGGTGATACAGTCATGCAGATGCAGCCTCGTCTCTGCAAGGAGGAGGAAGCCCGCAAGGCTCACGACCCAGGCCCCCAGCAGCCACCCAGAGGCCCAGATCCCAGCTACCCCCCCCCAAAGAGCGGACATGCATCCCCCGAAGGGCGGCAAAGGCGGCCCCAGCCGGAGCCCCCTGCAGTCTGGGGGCCCAGGCCCCAGCGGACCAAGACCAGCAGCTGCCGACCCCACCGGGCGCCGGGCGTCCCCCGGAGCAGAGACAGCGCCAGGCCCAGGGCCCAAGCGTCCAGGAGCAGCCACCCCCCCCGACCCGGGCGGCCCAACTGAAACCCAGGAGGACCGGACCCCCCAGACGACGCCCCCCCAGGGCAGGCCAGCCCCCACCCCAACGTCCCTGCCCCACACACCTGACACCAGGGCGCCACCACCTCTACCACCCCCTACCCCGCCACCACGCTCACACACACACTCCCCACACACCTACCCCAACACCCCCATGTACTCCCCCCCACACACACATACACCCACCCACTCCGCTCTCCGACCTTACATACCCACACTCACTCCTCCCTCCACCCCCAACACTCTCCTCCCTCTACCGTCCACACCTACCCCCACCTCCTCATACCCTCTAACACACACATGCACTCCCCCCACATAACTGCACCAACCCCTCCCTACCCCCCACACATACGCCCCCACCTCCCTATACCCCCAATACCCCATACAATCCCCCCCTTACATGTCCAGCCCCGCCCATCCCTCTGACCTGTCACACTCCCCCAGAACCCTCGGACTAAAAGTGAAATGCGTTCCCTACAGAGCGTCTGTACTCTATATGACTGTGTGTCAGTCTCAGACCTGGGTCCTGTCCTAACACCCAGCCCAGACCCTACCCCCGGATGAATTCAGGGTCACAGTAAAATCCCCAGTGTTAAATTTAAGTTGTTAAATCCTTTTAACTCTTTCAGAGTAATTCTAACACCATTGAGAGTAAAATAACCACCAGTGCTGGTGAAAATTTTCAGAGTTAAAACAAGTTTCCTCTTTCAGTGTATAATTGACTCTGGTTGAATATTTCCCATCATGCTTTGTGACTCCCCTGTATGGTCCTGCACCGTGAGTTAAGTAGATGTGATCCTTTGGGTCTCCTTGGTGTGCGTTTATCAGCATGTGTTGCTGAACAGGAACACTTTCCATATATACTCACAGACTTTGCATATGTGGCGCTAAAATCAAAGATGTCATCAAGAAAAGGAGTAAAAGGGCATATTATTGCCGAAGAGTATTCCGCACTGAAACTGCCGCAAACTTTGGTGCATGAAAGAAAGAAGTGAATGATCTCAAAAAGACTGTTGGAGAGCTGAAAATCAGAGTGGATGCCGCAGATCGGGAAATCAAAGTGGCAAAACTATGAGTCCACAGCCTGCAGCACAAAAACAGCTGGAAGCTAAATATGACAACCTGGAGAGTGATCGCAGAAATAATCTGCGTATTTGTTCGGTGCCTGAGAACCACGAGGGGACCGACACGATCGAGTTCGTGGAAAAGTTGATAAAAGACAAGCTGGGTGTCGACGGAGATGTGGGCATTCAAAGTGGAATAAAGAAGTCCGGATATCATCGGCCCAGACAAATTATCGTTGGATTTCAAAAGCAGAATGAAAGAGAGGCACCCAACTGCAGTCATAGTACGTCGCCATATATCCAATCCACACCGGAAGTCCCGATCGGAAGTTTCTTTTTCATGTAACTTACTAAAATCTGACCGGACTACACTATACGCATCTGTTTGCAAGCCGCAGATAGATACTCTTGGCATGACTGAAAATAACAGAAGAAATAACAGCAATAAATGAAAAAGAATACACAGTTGGTGTTTTTATTGATTTAAAGAAGGCATCTGATAGCATACAGCTCTCCATTCTCATTGCTAAACTGTATAATTATGGTGTGGGAGGTGTGGCATTAGATTGGTTGCGTAGTTATTTACATGAAAGGCAGCAATATGTACAGCTGGGACATTATATTTCTGATAATGAGATTATAAAGTGTGGAGTCCCACAGGGTTCCATCTTGGGTCCAAATCTTTTTATTTTATATATTAATGATGTTTGTGATGTTTCCAAAGTACTGCAACTCGTTTTGTTTGCTGATATTTCCTTTTTTTGTTTGGGGGATGATTTGAAAACCATCACAGAAAGTCTTACAGATGAAAGGCTGAAACTTAAAAAATGGTTTGATTATAATAAGTTATCTCTTAATTTGGAGAAAACTAAATTATGGTTTTTGCCGATAGAACGCAGGAGGAAATAGTTTTCTGCATTGATGGAGTGAACATTGAAAGAGTGCATGAAGTTAGGTTTTTGGGGGTTCTGCTGGATGATAAATTAACATGGAAAAATCATATTGCATATGTCAAATCTAAGGTTGCTAAAAACCTTTTTATTTTGAACAAAGTAAAGTACATTTTGGATACCAATATTTTGAGAATGCTTTACATGCACTGGTTTTACCATATTTAATATAATGTTTGGTTGTGTGGGGAAATACGTATCAGAGTAGTATTACTCCACTGCTTTTGGAGTTGTAAGGGCTGTGAGAATAATATATAGAGTATAGAGAACATACAAACAGACTTTTTATTTTGTCAGGTTTATTGAAAATACTGGATTTAGTTGAGCTTCAGACTTTGACAATAACGTATAAAGCACAGAATAAATATTTACCGGAACAGTGAAACTATCTGAATTAGAAGAGGAGGAACTGCAGCGTGGGCTGGATCTTAAACCAGGTTTGGTCGGTTAACATTAAAACAAATGTGTATTTCTGCTGCAGATGTTAAATGAAGGAATTCTCACAACGTTATCTTAAAGAGGTATTACAGGTACTTTTTTTGTTTAAGAAAATGTTTGAAAATGATAAAATGAGCTCTTTTGCACTGGAAGACTGATGGAATAGACGACACGTACGTTAGATTTGTTTCCTTTTTTATGGAAGTGATGTGGTGTACTTTTGGTACCTGACAGAAATATTTGTACAGAAAAGAGGCAGATATTACAAGTTTATCTTCTTCCTGCTCCTTTCCATGTGTGGTGTATAATGATGAAGCCATGATACTACAGATACTACTACTACTACAGATACTACTACTACTTTCCATGTGTGGTGTATAATGATAAATATAATGATGAAGCCATGTTGTTGTAGTTATGTAAACCATGAATGACATAAACCATGAAAAAGTTCTGTGCACCTGCGCTCACCTGGCTGTCGTAGCAGTAAGCTAATCCTCACGACCGTCACAGATGCTGTTGTGAGCGCGAGCGGTGGCTCAGCCTGAAGCTCCGCTCATGATGGGATGGATGTTTTATCAGAACTTAGCCGTGCGCCGAGTGTGCGCCTCCATTAACCAGTGCAGAAAGTATTTACGTTTGAGTTGATTTATCACCACAGAGTAACTCTTTAACACTGCTGAGAATCAGATTAACTCTATCCAGTGTTATTAACCTACAGTGTTAAGTTCTATTAACACTGTACAGTGTAAGCCAGTGTTAAATTTTAACTCAATTATGAGTTAATTTTACTCTGAAATTTCAACACTATGGAAAGAGTTAATTCAACACTATTTTGGACCAAATACACTCAGATACAGTGTTAAATTTAACTCTATAAGTGTTGATTTAACACTGCAAAATTTGCTGAAGTTCATCTCGTCTGTTCTGGTAACGTCTGTGATAAATCCACACGTGTTTGATGAAAAACTGTTCCACTCTAAACAAAACGTAGAACCACGATTCTGTGACTGTTACTGTCAGAATGTCCATAAAAACATGTCTGTCTCCATGTTAAAGACGCTGCGTCTCACTGGGACGTGCCTGTAAATAAAGTTTAAATAAGATTTAAATATGCAGCTCCTTTGATCAGTAAGCTGATAAAACTGAATAACCAAAGTAAATATTAAAGCATATTTGGAAGAAACAGGATAAACGTCAGGAATTATTTCACCTACAGCAGTAATAGATGAAATATTTACATATTTATGTCTGAAATGACACTTTTTTACCAAATATGGTCACGTTCCACCTTTATGGTTCAAAACGTCACACGCAGCAATGAATTATGGGTATTATGCTTCAATGAAGTGTGGACTGAGGACGTAAAGGGGGTGTGGTGGACTTCCTGGAGAACTGGGACACAGTATGAACCTGAACCCTCAACGGGAGCGTTCAGGGGGGGGGGGGGGGGGGTCCATGAGCCTGTCTCAAACCGCACACTTGCCCGAGTGCACTGGAATTCAGTGCGTAGTGCGCACTATTGTCACTACATGCTGACCCAATCAGAACGCTGCACTTACAGGAAGTGATGGACTAGCATTGCCGCTAACGTGAGCTAGCTACTGAGCCGGTATAACGGCGGCCTCAAACACGCGACCAGATCGTCACTGTCATCAGGGAGGGAACAGCTGGTAGCTACACAAACGTTAGTAACGATGTCTGAATCATTTCAGACATGTTACCTAAATCAGTACAACACCGCTGCGATGCAGCAGGGGGCGCCACCGCTTCGTTCGCCGCCATTATTCAGCTCTGAAAGCAGTTTGAAAGTCCCGCCTCCTCCGCTACGTCAGCAAGATGGCGTCCGTTTAGAGCGAGTAGTGCGCTTCATTTTCCTCATTGTGGCCGTTGTGAGGACGTCCGGGTGTTTCAGAGCTCTGAATTTCAGCTTCAATGACTCCACGTGTGCCCCCACACTCAGAAACGGGGTTTGAGGTGCTCGAGTGCGCGTTTGGGACGGACCCCCCCCCGTCTCATCGTGTCCTCGTCTGTCTCAGAAACGGGGACGACGCAGAAATCGTCCTGCTGCTGTGACGTGACCCCCGAGCCGAGGTCTGCAGCTCCACAGCCCCCCCGATGCCGACGCCGTCAGATCTGACTCACTACGGCCACGAACGGCTGGAGGCCAAGACCGAGTCCTGCCCCCCCCCCGCACGCCGGCGCCGCATTTACACTCACAACATCACAGAGCTGCTGTTTGCTCTGAAATGTGCCGAAGCTGCAGGTTCCCTCGTAAAAAACAGAAGATTTGACCTCCAACACGTCTGCCCCCCCCCCCCCTCAGAGCCAGGAGGAGGAGGAGGAGGAGGAAGAGGAGGAGGAGGAGGAAGAGGAGGAAGAGGAGGAGGAGGAAGTGGAGGGAGAGGAGGAAAATGGTGCTTCAGAAATACCTCCTCACGTAGGCCGTGACGGTCTCGGTGTTCTCCTGGGGGGCTTGTAGGCTCCTTCTGAGTCGTGTAAACGTTGTCCAGGACGTTGTTTCCTCTTGTAGGACAGCTGACATGTCCGTGTAGATGTGGAAACACTCTTGGGGGGTCACACTGATGTCACTCCCCGGTCTCGGATGCTGGACCGACTCGTCCTCGTCCCTCACGGTCGGTCGTCAGCAACTGTGACGATGTTTCTGGCCCAGTCGGGCCGTTTACTGTCCAACCTTCGGACCTATCGGACCTGGACCCCCCCGTCTGGCAGAACCGTGGCTGGACCAGCGAGTCCTCCAGCCTCTGAGCCAATCCTCGTGCAGGTCTCTGACACGTGTGCCATGATTGTCTCGCTGCTTCCGGGCGCTTCATCCTGTAGGACAAACGTCCAGCAGCAGAGACGTTGGCAGGACGTCATCGCTCGTCTTCGGTCTTTGACTCCGTTTGGGGACAAACGTCCAGCAGCAGAGACGTTGGCAGGACTTCATCGCTCGTCTTCGGTCTTTGACTCCGTTTGGGGACAAACGTCCAGCAGCAGAGACGTTGGCAGGACTTCATCGCTCGTCTTCGGTCTTTGACTCCGTTTGGGGACAAACGTCTCACGTTTACAGAGACGGAGCGTTTACAGCCTGCGGCCATGATGGATTCACAGCTGATGGGAGGAAGGTCTCCAGTAACACAAGCACCGACCCCCCCTCCCTCACTTCACATCTCAGTCACACAAACACCGACCCCCCCTACCTCACTCCACATCTCAGTCACACAAACACCGACCCCCCTCCCTCACTCCACATCTCAGTCACACAAACACCGACCCCCCTCCCTCACTCCACATCTCAGTCACACAAACACCGACCCCCCCTCCCTCACTCCACATCTCAGTCACACAAACACCGACCCCCCTACCTCACTCCACATCTCAGTCACACAAACACCGACCCCCCCTCCCCTCACTTCACATCTCAGTCACACAAACACCGACCCCCCTACCTCACTCCACATCTCAGTCACACAAACACCGACCCCCCCTCCCTCACTCCACATCTCAGTCACACAAACACCGACCCCCCTCCCTCACTCCACATCTCAGTCACACAAACACCGACCCCCCTCCCCTCACTCCACATCTCAGTCACACAAACACCGACCCCCCCTACCTCACTCCACATCTCAGTCACACAAACACCGACCCCCCTCCCTCACTCCACATCTCAGTCACACAAACACCGACCCCCCTCCCTCACTTCACATCTCAGTCACACAAACACCGACCCCCCTCCCTCACTCCACATCTCAGTCACACAAACACCGACCCCCCTCCCTCACTCCACATCTCAGTCACACAAACACCGACCCCCCTCCCTCACTCCACATCTCAGTCACACAAACACCGACCCCCCTCCCTCACTCCACATCTCAGTCACACAAACACCGACCCCCCTCCCCTCACTCCACATCTCAGTCACACAAACACCGACCCCCCCTACCTCACTCCCACATCTCAGTCACACAAACACCGACCCCCCCTCCCTCACTTCACATCTCAGTCACACAAACACCGACCCCCCCTACCTCACTCCACATCTCAGTCACACAAACACCGACCCCCCTCCCTCACTCCACATCTCAGTCACACAAACACCGACCCCCCTCCCCTCACTCCACATCTCAGTCACACAAACACCGACCCCCCCTCCCTCACTCCACATCTCAGTCACACAAACACCGACCCCCCCTACCTCACTCCACATCTCAGTCACACAAACACCGACCCCCCTCCCTCACTTCACATCTCAGTCACACAAACACCGACCCCCCTACCTCACTCCACATCTCAGTCACACAAACACCGACCCCCCCTCCCTCACTCCACATCTCAGTCACACAAACACCGACCCCCCCTCCCTCACTCCACATCTCAGTCACACAAACACCGACCCCCCTCCCTCACTTCACATCTCAGTCACACAAACACCGACCCCCCTCCCTCACTCCACATCTCAGTCACACAAACACCGACCCCCCCCTCCCTCACTCCACATCTCAGTCACACAAACACCGACCCCCCCTCCCTCACTCCACATCTCAGTCACACAAACACCGACCCCCCTCCCTCACTCCACATCTCAGTCACACAAACACCGACCCCCCTCCCCTCACTCCACATCTCAGTCACACAAACACCGACCCCCCCAACTCACCTGTAAGCCACAGAAACGGTAAATATCCCAGCACGGGACGGGACAGTCGGCTGCACCCCGACTCACCTGACCAGCCCGACCCTCATTGATCCCCGATCTGACTCATTGATCCCCGATCGGACTCATTGATCCCCGATCGGACTCATTGATCCCCGATCGGACTCACTGATCCCCGATCGGACTCATTGATCCCCGATCCGACTCACTGATCCCCGATCCGACTCACTGATCCCCGATCCGACTCACTGATCCCCGATCCGACTCACTGATCCCCGATCCGACTCAGTGATCCCCGATCCGACTCATTGATCCCCGATCCGACTCACTGATCCCCGATCCGACTCAGTGATCCCCGATCCGACTCACTGATCCCCGATCCGACTCACTGATCCCCGATCCGACTCACTGATCCCCGATCCGACTCAGTGATCCCCGATCCGACTCAGTGATCCCCGATCCGACTCACTGATCCCCGATCCGACTCACTGATCCCCGATCCGACTCACTGATCCCCGATCCGACTCACTGATCCCCGATCCGACTCACTGATCCCCGATCCGACTCAGTGATCCCCGATCCGACTCACTGATCCCCGATCCGACTCACTGATCCCCGATCCGACTCACTGATCCCCGATCCGACTCAGTGATCCCCGATCCGACTCAGTGATCCCCGATCCGACTCACTGATCCCCGATCGGACTCATTGATCCCCGATCCGACTCACTGATCCCCGATCGGACTCACTGATCCCCGATCGGACTCACTGATCCCCGATCGGACTCATTGATCCCCGATCCGACTCACTGATCCCCGATCCGACTCATTGATCCCCGATCCGACTCACTGATCCCCGATCCGACTCAGTGATCCCCGATCCGACTCACTGATCCCCTATCGGACTCATTGATCCCCGATCCGACTCACTGATCCCCGATCGGACTCAGTGATCCCCGATCGGACTCACTGATCCCCGATCGGACTCACTGATCCCCGATCCGACTCACTGATCCCCGATCCGACTCAGTGATCCCCGATCCGACTCACTGATCCCCGATCAGACTCACTGATCCCCGATCGGACTCAGTGATCCCCGATCGGACTCACTGATCCCCGATCGGACTCACTGATCCCCGATCGGACTCAGTGATCCCCGATCGGACTCAGTGATCCCCGATCAGACTCACTGATCCCCGATCCGACTCATTGATCCCTGATGGCCTCATCAGTGATCTGGATGTGGAACAGCATCAGCTGGAAGGATGAGGAACACCTCGTCTACATCCGCACCAGACTGGCTTCATAAAATCTTCTAACACAAGCAGATTGATCTCAGACGACGCTCCTGCAACACGTATGTGGTGAAGACAACGTGAGAACACAATGAAACCAAATACCGTACATGAATACAAAACATGTGCACAGAAAAGTGCAGTCTGGATCACAACAGCGGCGTTTTCACTCCTTTTTGTCTCCTGGTTCTCCGAGTAAAGAGGGTTTGCTGGAGGCAAACAAAGCCTGACATGTCCGGAGCGTAAATTGTCCATTTGTTTAGTGTCGAGATGTCTGAATGAACCCGAGAATCAGAGGTTGTGGGAGAAAAGGAAGGAAAAGGTGAAGAGCGAGACGGCGCGAGGGTGAATTCCAGTTCCTGTTTAACCCTCAGTCTCAAACATCGCACTCCCCGAAGTTCCAGCGCTGTCCTGATTCTCACAACGTGAAGGTGAGGCGAGTTTCAGGCCGAATATCCTCAATCCTGAGATTCTCCAACACCACCTTGTAAGTAAGGATTACCCACAATGCAGCAGCAAAGAAGGAGAGCTACAAATGGAAGTATTTTCTTTGTTAATGGAGATATAAATGAGGAAAAGCATTGTATTATCTACAGGTACTACCCAAAAAATGAGAATATCCTGAAAAAGTTCTTGTTTTTCTGTAATTCAACTTAAAAGGTGCAATTTACATATTGTATCGATAAATAATATGTAAATCAATATATTTGCAGCTTTTCTTTGTTTGGATGTTGCTGATTAGAAGTTGCAGCTTAAGAAAACCTCAAATTCAAAAACTCCAAAAATGAGAATATTGTGAAAAGCTCCAGTATTGCAGGTTCAGAGTGTCACATTCTAATCAGGTCAGTAATCCAAACACCTCCATAAGTGCCCTGAGCCTTTAAAACGTCTCTGTGTTGGTTTAGAAGAATTCACAATCATGGGGAAGATGCTGATCTGACAGTTGTACAGAAAACTGCACAAGGTGGAAAGACACAAAAAGTGATAGAAAGAAGCTGGATGTTCTCAGAGTGTCTCAAAGCACATTAATGGACAGTTAAGTGGAAGGAAGAAGTGTGGAAGAAAACGGTGTAGAAGCCGGAGGGCTGACAGCAGCCTGGAGAAGATGGTCAGGAAAGGGCCTTTCAGACGTGTGGAGGACTTCATAAGGAATGGACCTGTGAGCTTCATCACGTCCAGCATCAATGCAGCCGTCTACCAGGACATTTTGGACACCTTCATGCTTGCTTCAGTGGACCAGCTGTATGGGGATGCAGACTTCATCTTCCAGCAGGACTTGGCACCTGCCCACACTGCCAAAACTACCAAATCCTGCTTCAACAACCATGGATCACCATGCTGGATTGGCCCGCAAACCCACCTGACCTGAACCCCATTGAAAACATGTGGGACATCGTCAGAGAAAGCTGAACGGGAAGAGAGCAAACAATAAAGAAGAGCTCAAGGCTGTGATGGAAGCATGTTGGTCTCCATAACAGCTGAGATATGCCACAAGCTGCTAGCATCCATGCCACGCCGAGTTAAAGCTGCTAGCATCCATGCCACGGCGGGTTAAAGCTGCTAGCATCCATGCCAGACCGGGTTAAAGCTGCTAGCATCCATGCCACGCCGGGTTAAAGCTGCTAGCATCCATGCCACGCCGGGTTAAAGCTGCTATCATCCATACCACGCCGGGTTAAAGTTGCTAGCATCCATGCCACGCCAGGTTAAAGCTGCTAGCATCCATGCCACGCCGGGTTAAAGCTGCTAGCATCCATGCCACGCCGGGTTACAGCTGCTAGCATCCATGCCACGCCGGGTTAAAGCTGCTAGCATCCATGCCACGCCGGGTTACAGCTGCTAGCATCCATGCCACGCCGGGTTAAAGCTGCTAGCATCCATGCTACGCCGGGTTACAGCTGCTAGCATCCATGCTACGCCGGGTTACAGCTGCTAGCATCCATGCCACGCTGGGTTAAAGCTGCTAGCATCCGTGCCACGGCGGGTTAAAGCTGCTAGCATCCGTGCCACGGCGGGTTAAAGCTGCTAGCATCCGTGCCACGCCGGGTTAAAGCTGCTAGCATCCATGCCACGCCGGGTTAAAGCTGCTAGCATCCGTGCCATGCCGGGTTAAAGCTGCTAGCATCCGTGCCACGCCGGGTTAAAGCCGCTAGCATCCGTGCCACGCCGGGTTAAAGCCGCTAGCATCCGTGCCACGCCGGGTTAAAGCCGCTAGCATCCGTGCCACGCCGGGTTAAAGCCGCTAGCATCCGTGCCACGCCGGGTTAAAGCCGCTAGCATCCGTGCCACGCCGGGTTAAAGCCGCTAGCATCCGTGCCACGCCGGGTTAAAGCCGCTAGCATCCGTGCCACGCCGGGTTAAAGCCGCTAGCATCCGTGCCACGCCGGGTTAAAGCTGCTAGCATCCGTGCCACGCCGGGTTGAAGCTGCTAGCATCCATGCCACGCCGGGTTAGAGCTGCTAGCATCCGTGCCACGCCGGGTTAAAGCTGCTAGCATCCATGCCACGCCGGGTTAAAGCTGCTAGCATCCATGCCACGCCGGGTTAAAGCTGCTAGCATCCATGCCACGCCGGGTTAAAGCTGCTAGCATCCATGCCACGCCGGGTTAAAGCTGCTAGCATCCATGCCACGCGGGGTTAAAGATCCTAGCATCCGTGCCACGCGGGGTTAAAGCTGCTAGCATCCATGCCACGCCGGGTTAAGGACTCATTCATGAAAAAGGACCAAACTAAGTACACATGCAAGATTTTACTGCAGGAGGACGCATATTTTTGGATTTAAAGTCCTTTTATAATTGATTTCATGCAATATTCTAATTTTGAGTTTTAGAATTTGAGGTTTTCTTAAGCTGCAACTTCTAATCAGCAACATCCAAACAAATAAAAGCTTGAAATATTTTGATCTGCACATTATTTATCTAAACAATATGTAAATTGCAGCTTTTAAGTTGAATTATGTTATGGATTAGTTACCTCATTTATTTTTAATTTACGATCTTTTGTCAGTAGCAGCCGGTGCGGCAAAGCCATGCTGAGTCATGGAACGATGGTTCCAGCTGGCGTTTACCTTCCAGTAAGACGTG
The DNA here is from genome assembly GCA_023101725.1 of Atherinomorus stipes. NCBI lineage: Eukaryota > Metazoa > Chordata > Actinopteri > Atheriniformes > Atherinidae > Atherinomorus > Atherinomorus stipes. The sequence continues at coordinate 693,479 of JALJCO010005288.1, read as the reverse complement.
GTAACAGCTGAATATGTCCACGGTTAGGCAGGTTAGCAGTGCAGGTACATGGAAATAACAAATGATGCTGCTTCTGCTTCTTCAACAGACTGAACGGTGCTTTGGCGTAATGCTGCCCCCCCGTTTGAAGACACATTTAAGGGGTGTCCCATTTGTAAGTCACAAACGAGCCCTGAACAGGAACTGGAACTGGTTCCAAGACAGACCAAGACGAGTTCAGCTGGAGACTGACACCAAAAAACCCATTTTTCATGAGTTGTAGAACCTCAGCGCCACACCGGGTTCATCTGCTGAGTTTAAATATGAGGTTGTGTTATTTGGTACTTGAAGGGGGGGTACAATGAAACATTTAAAAAACAGTACCTGCCTGGAAATTATAGGTTACAAATGCCTTCAAGACCGCTCGGCCAGTCCGAGACATTGCAGGACCGAGAGACCCGAGACCAAAGACTGCCGAGACCGGGACAAGATCAAGAAAAAGCGGTCATGAGACCGGTCTCGTGATCAAGACCGGTCTTGAGAAGTCCAACCACGGCAGCCACGCAGCTACATGAGCGACCAGCGGGTGCAGCCGCCGTCTCAAACTCTTCATTCTCCTTCACACAAAAATAAATCCACTGTAACCTCCACTCAAGCCTTCTGACGGAACCATCCAGACTCCGGCTCGGTGTTGGACATTTGTCTTCGTGGACACTAAACTGCCGTGTGTGAGTCGCTGTCAACACACAGTCGACTGCGTCACCATGTAAGTCTATTGCTGGTTGTAACATCAGGTCATTTCATCATCTCATCCTCCCAGTTCAGTGTCGTAGCAGGTGAGGAAGTAATAAAACACGTTTTTTATAAGACATAAATGAGAATGTTTCCATTTTAGAGACGTCACTACTCAGTGGAAATGAATGCAGATGTTATCCACCGGAAGCGCTCGGCAGAAACTGATTGACTGCGGAGGTAAAACGGAAATGTCCATGAAACTTGTCACAAATATATGACAGTCAACATTAGCATGCTAGCATGCTAAGCTAGCAGTTAGCATATTAGCACATAAGATTATCATTAAAATACAAAACACAATAACATATTAAAGTCATGCAAGTACATGTTAGCATTAGCCATGTGTTAGCATGTGGCTAATGCTAACAGACTAGCAAGCAAACTAACAAACAAAAGTCAACTTGTGCAATGTTTCACATGCTCCAGTTCAGATGGGAAAATGGGAAAAACCGACAAGGTCCCCAGCTCCATGAGGTCTAAGAGGTAAAGAAAAACATCAGCACCAAATAACCACTGATGCATCATGGGAAACGGTTTGGAAGGCACGAACCTGCAGCAGTTGCTCCTGAGCTCCTCTCCACATCACTGAGGAAGGAAAGAGCCTGGGGCAGCTTTATAGAGTGCCTGGGGGTGCGCCATTGGCTGATTAGCAAGCCATGTGACCCAGTACTGAACACTGAAAAACCAGAGAGAACGCAGGGAGAACCGCCACCCGAGGCCCCGGTTACACGACTTTCACAAACTGGTTTCATAGATGCGGAAAAACATTTTTTCTTGTAAACAGGATTTTTTAAAATAAAAGTGTTGAAATGAATTTGGTTTCTGGTCTCCTTTGTAGGCTGGATAAGAATATTATATACAGAAATACTTCAAACTTCTCCAGGAATCTGTAGCAAGGCGTTAGACGATGCCGCCCGCACTCCCCGTCACCGTTTTCCCGTCTTCAGTGAACCATTAAGACAAAACCAAGACATCAGAAGAATCCCTGCAAAAATAAAGAACACACTGCAAAGTCAGTCTTTATGCTGACGATATCCTACTTTTCCTCCAGAACTCATTAACACGTCTCCCCCAGACAATCGTACCGATTAACAAGTTCTCATTAATATCTGATTACTCTACTTACTGGTACAGCTCTACTATGAGCTCTACTATGAGCTGTACTTCACCAAACATTCCCAATACTACAGTACAATCTGGTAACATTAGATATTTCAGATGAACACGTTCCCAGACTTTCAGAGCTAATAAAGCTGAATTATGTCCAGCTGTTAAAATCAATAGTTGTCAATCTCACAAGGTGGAAGCGCTGAAACACTCGTATCATTCAGGGGGAGAGCTGCCGCCATAAAAACTCAAACCCAGTGGAAATCCATAATGGAAGATCTGGTTCAGATTCCCATTAAAATAACTGATAGGACAGAGTTTCCCCGCAACTTTTCTACATCACAGAATCTACATTCCGGCGATTCGACTACATCACAGCGACTCGTTTGAATCCCAGCGACTCGTTTGCATCCCAGCGACTCGTCTGAATCCCAGCGACTCGTTTGCATCCCAGCGACTCGTCTGCATCCCAGCGACTCATCTGCATCCCAGCGACTCATCTGCATCCCAGCGACTCGTCTGAATCCCAGCGACTCATCTGCATCCCAGCGACTCGTCTGAATCCCAGCGACTCGTCTGCATCCCAGCGACTCGTCTGCATCCCAGCGACTCGTTTGCATCCCAGCGACTCATCTGAATCCCAGCGACTCATCTGAATCCCAGCGACTCGTCTGAATCCCAGCGACTCGTTTGCATCCCAGCGACTCATCTGCATCCCAGCGACTCGTCTGAATCCCAGCAACTCATCTGCATCCCAGCGACTCGTCTGCATCCCAGCGACTCGTCTGAATCCCAGCGACTCATCTGAATCGCAGCGACTCGTCTGCATCCCAGCGACTCATCTGCATCCCAGCGACTCGTTTGCATCCCAGCGACTCATCTGAATCCCAGCGACTCGTCTGAATCCCAGCGACTCATCTGAATCCCAGCGACTCGTCTGAATCCCAGCGACCTGTTTGAATCCCAGCGACTCATTTGCATCCCAGCGACTCATCTGCATCCCAGCGACTCATCTGCATCCCAGCGACTCATCTGCATCCCAGCGACTCGTCTGCATCCCAGCGACTCATCTGCATCCCAGCGACTCATCTGAATCCCAGCGACTCATTTGCATCCCAGCGACTCATCTGCATCCCAGCGACTCATCTGAATCCCAGCGACTCATCTGAATCGCAGCGACTCGTCTGCATCCCAGCGACTCATCTGAATCCCAGCGACTCATCTGAATCGCAGCGACTCGTCTGCATCCCAGCGACTCATCTGCATCCCAGCGACTCGTTTGCATCCCAGCGACTCATCTGAATCACAGCGACTCGTCTGAATCCCAGCGACCTGTTTGAATCCCAGCGACTCATTTGCATCCCAGCGACTCCTCTGCATCCCAGCGACTCCTCTGCATCCCAGCGACTCATCTGCATCCCAGCGACTCGTCTGCATCCCAGCGACTCATCTGCATCCCAGCGACTCATCTGAATCCCAGCGACTCATTTGCATCCCAGCGACTCATCTGCATCCCAGCGACTCATCTGAATCCCAGCGACTTGTTTGAATCCCAGCGACTCATTTGCATCCCAGCGACTCATCTGAATCCCAGCGACTCATCTGAATCCCAGCGACTCATCTGAATCCCAGCGACTCATCTGAATCCCAGCGACTCGTCTGAATCCCAGCGACTCATCTGAATCCCAGCGACTCGTCTGAATCCCAGCGACTCGTCTGAATCCCAACGACTCATCTGAATCCCAGCGACTCGTCTGCATCCCAGCGACTCGTCTGCATCCCAGCGACTCATCTGCATCCCAGCGACTCGTCTGAATCCCAGCGACTCGTCTGAATCCCAGCGACTCATCTGAATCCCAGCGACTCATCTGAATCCCAGCGACTCATCTGAATCCCAGCGACTCTTCTACATCAACTCAATAAATCCGGCTGAGACATTGAACCAGGAATGGGCCTTTTGTCTTGTCCATGGATCACAGCTGTAAATCATCCCTGAAGGAGGATAATCTGATTATGACAGCGTCCTCCTGCAGAGGACAACAGCTGACTGACAGACATAAACAAGCTGACAGGGAGACGCAGATTTGACAGCAGGAGGATTTGAGTCCTTCTGTTGATCTGGACTCCTGCCGGCTGGAGGATTGAGTCCGTCTTCTACACCAGGCAGAAAATCTGCCGGCAAGATGAAGAAGCCGCGCAGGTGGAGACGGTGAGACGGAGCGCAGGGTCAAGGTGGAGGACATCCGTGGTCTCCTCATGGTGAACCTGAAGCCTGAAGCCTGAAGCCGCCTCCAGAGAACCCAAAAGAAAGTGAGGAGAAAATCCTGAAACTGAAGCTGGGTGTTATTTCTAATCCTCAGAGCAGATCTGGGACAGAAACAGCTGAGTCATGCTGCTATGCTACATGTTAGCATTGCTACATGTTTGCATTGATGCTTGGTAGAGTCTTTTAGCTGAGTCATGCTGCTATGCTACATGTTAGCGTTGATACTTGGTAGAGTCTTTTAGCTGAGTCATGCTGCTATGCTACATGTTAGCATTGCTGCATGTTAGCATTGATGCTTTGAGTCTTTTAGCTGAGTCATGCTGCTACGCTACATGTTAGCATTGCTGCATGTTAGCATTGATGCTTTGAGTCTTTTAGCTGAGTCATGCTGCTACGCTACATGTTAGCATTGCTGCATGTTAGCATTGCTGCTTGGTAGTGTTTTAGCTGAGTCATGCTGCTATGCTACATGTTAGCATTGCTGCATGTTAGCATTGATGCTTGGTAGTGTTTTAGCTGAGTCATGCTGCTATGCTACATGTTAGCATTGCTGCATGTTAGCATTGATGCTTGGTAGTGTTTTAGCTGAGTCATGTTGCTATGCTACATGTTAGCATTGCTGCATGTTAGCACTAATGCTTTGAGTCTTTTAGCTGAGTCATGCTGCTATGCTACATGTTAGCATTGATGCTTGGTAGTATTTTAGCCGAGTCATGCTGCTATGCTCCATGCTAGCATTGCTACATGTTAGCATTGATGCCTGGTTGAGTCTTTGAGCTAAGTCATGCTGCTATGCTACATGTTAGCATTAATGCTTGGTAAAGTGTTTTAGCTGAGTCATGCTGCTATGCTACATGTTAGCATTGCTGCATGTTAGCATTGATGATTGGTATAGTCCTTTATCTGAGTCATGTTGCGATGCTACATGTTAGCATTGCTACATGTTAGCACTAATGCTTTGAGTCTTTTAGCTGAGTCATGCTGCTACGCTACATGTTAGCATTGATGCCTGGTTGAGTCTTTGAGCTAAGTCATGCTGCTATGCTACATGTTAGCATTGATGCTTGGTAAAGTGTTTTAGCTGAGTTATGCTGCTATGCTACATGTTAGCATTGCTGCATGTTTGCATTGATGCTTGGTAGAGTCTTTTAGCTGAGTCATAATGCTATGCTGCATGTTTGCATCGATGCTTGGTAGAGTCTTTTAGCTGAGTCATAATGCTATGCTACATGTTTGCATTGATGCTTGGTAGAGTCTTTTAGCTGAGTCATGCTGCTATGCTACATGTTAGCGTTGATGCTTGGTAGAGTCTTTTAGCTGAGTCATAATGCTATGCTACATGTTTGCATTGATGCTTGGTAGAGTCTTTTAGCTGAGTCATAATGCTATGCTACATGTTTGCATTGATGCTTGGTAGAGTCTTTTAGCTGAGTCATGCTGCTATGCTACATGTTAGCGTTGATGCTTGGTAGAGTCTTTTAGCTGAGTCATAATGCTATGCTACATGTTAGCATTGATGCTTGGTAGAGTCTTTTAGCTGAGTCATAATGCTATGCTACATGTTAGCATTGATGCTTGGTAGAGTCGTTTAGCTGTAGTTAGTCAGTAACAGCTCTGCTGCCACCTGCAGGTCTGGAGACGACACTGCAGCATGACGCTGGAGTAATCGCACACATGTACAACGTGGAGGACATCCAGGGACGACCAGACATGAATGAAGAGGGACTGATGAAGGGGGACGCATACAAGAGGACCAGGGAGCAAGGCAGCAGTTCAGACGGGTGATGATGATGAGGAGGAGGAGGCGATGAAGGCAGCTGCAACGTCGCGGATTTCTGACAACAGCTGTTTGTCATCACTGACACACAGATTGCTTCTTATGTAACAGCTGCTGGTGCTCGTCCTCCTCCGACAGCTGAGTTCACCTCAGGACCTTTACAGAGACATTCAGGTCAGACTGATGACAGCCGAGCCAAGGAAGCCAGCATGGATGGGACCTGGACTTGACCCGGTCCAAGGAAACCAGCATGGATGGGATCTGGACTTGACCCGGTCCAAGGAAACCAGCATGGATGGGATCTGGACTTGACCCGGTCCAAGGAAACCAGCATGGATGGGACCTGGACTTGACCCGGTCCAAGGAAGCCAGCATGGATGGGATCTGGACTCGACCCGGTCCAAGGAAGCCAGCATGGATGGGATCTGGACTCGACCCGGTCCAAGGAAACAAGCATGGATGGGATCTGGACTCGACCCGGTCCAAGGAAACCAGCATGGATGGGATCTGGACTTGACCCGGTCCAAGGAAACCAGCATGGATGGAATCTGGACTTGACCCGGTCCAAGGAAACCAGCATGGATGGAATCTGGACTTGACCCGGTCCAAGGAAACCAGCATGGATGGAATCTGGACTTTACCCGGTCCAAGGAAAACAGCATGGATGGGATCTGGACTTGACCCGGTCCAAGGAAGCCAGCATGGATGGAGTCTGGACTTTACCCGGTCCAAGGAAAACAGCATGGATGGAATCTGGACTTGACCCGGTCCAAGGAAGCCAGCATGGATGGAGTCTGGACTTGACCCGGTCCAAGGAAACCAGCATGGATGGGATCTGGACTTGACCCGGTCCAAGGAAACCAGCATGGATGGGATCTGGACTTGACCCGGTCCAAGGAAACCAGCATGGATGGGATCTGGACTTGACCCGGTCCAAGGAAACCAGCATGGATGGGATCTGGACTTGACCCGGTCCAAGGAAACCAGCATGGATGGGATCTGGACTTGACCCGGTCCAAGGAAACCAGCATGGATGGGATCTGGACTTGACCCGGTCCAAGGAAACCAGCATGGATGGAATCTGGACTTGACCCGGTCCAAGGAAACCAGCATGGATGGGATCTGGACTTGACCCGGTCCAAGGAAACCAGCATGGATGGGATCTGGACTTGACCCGGTCCAAGGAAACCAGCATGGATGGAATCTGGACTTGACCCGGTCCAAGGAAACCAGCATGGATGGGATCTGGACTTGATCCGGTCCAAGGAAACCAGCATGGATGGGATCTGGACTTGACCCGGTCCAAGGAAACCAGCATGGATGGGATCTGGACTCGACCCGGTCCAAGGAAACCAGCATGGATGGGATCTGGACTTGACCCGGTCCAAGGAAACCAGCATGGATGGGATCTGGACTTGACCCGGTCCAAGGAAACCAGCATGGATGGAATCTGGACCTGACCCGGTCCAAGGAAACCACCATGGATGGAATCTGGACTCGACCCGGTCCAAGGAAACCAGCATGGATGGAGTCTGGACTTGACCCGGTCCAAGGAAACCAGCATGGATGGGATCTGGACTTGACCCGGTCTAAGGAAACCAGCATGGATGGAATCTGGACTCGACCCGGTCCAAGGAAACCAGCATGGATGGGATCTGGACTTGACCCGGTCCAAGGAAACCAGCATGGATGGGATCTGGACTTGACCCGGTCCAAGGAAACCAGAATGGATGGAGTCTGGACTTGACCCGGTCCAAGGAAACCAGCATGGATGTGATCTGGACTTGACCCGGTCCAAGGAAACCAGCATGGATGGGATCTGGACTTGACCCGGTCCAAGGAAACCAGCATGGATGGAATCTGGACTTGACCCGGTCCAAGGAAACCAGCATGGATGGGATCTGGACTTGACCCGGTCCAAGGAAACCAGCATGGATGGAATCTGGACTTGACCCGGTCCAAGGAAACCAGCATGGATCTGGATCTGGACTTGACCCGGTCCAAGGAAACCAGCATGGATGGAATCTGGACTTGACCCGGTCCAAGGAAACCAGCATGGATGGGATCTGGACTTGACCCGGTCCAAGGAAAAGTTTTTCTTTTTTTAAATTATTATTATTATTATATTATAACAATAATAATAATAATGATAATAATAATAACAATAATAATAATAATAATAATAATAATAATAATAATAATAATAATGATAATAATAATAACAATAATAATAATAATAATAATGATAATGATAATGATAATGATAATAATAATAATAATAATGAGGGGAAGCATGTAGAGGGTGAAAAGGGTGGGGCCCAATACTGATCCCTGAGGGACACCGCAGGTAACGCTGTGGGTGGGTGATTTTGCCTGTCCTAGGGCAACATGCTCAGTCCTGTCTGTGAGGCCGACGGTGGATTGCAGGCGGTGAAGGAGGACGCTGGTCCACGGTACCAGAGGCAGCTGTCAGGTCCAGCAGGATGAGAAGAGATGGGGAGCCGGCATCCCGGTTACCCGAACCAAAGCCGTCTCAGTACCGTGTCCAGGGCGGGAACCAGATTTCTCAAAGAGGCTGTTGTTTTGTAGGTAATGATGACGTTGGATTGAGACTGCCATTTCTCGTACTTTGGATAAGAACGGGGGATTGGTCTATGGTTAGCGAGGATGTCCGGGTCCAGAGTGGGTTTTTTCAGGAGTGGCTTGATGACAGCAGCTTTCAGCTGGGGTGGGACATGACCCGACTGAAAGGAGTGGTTTATGACAGTGGTGATGAGTGATAGCTTTCACCAAAGCTGTGGGGGTGGGACCCAGGGCCCAGGTGGATGTGAGACAGCGTGGAAACAGCAGAAAGGTTTGGCCGTTCTTGGTTGTGGTTCAGCAGGCAGAGCTGGTGTAGCTGAGCTGGAGAGGAGAGGGCGGATGGTGCTACTGTCTTCCTTAAAAAAAGGTGACGTAGCTGTTCGCTTCTCTGTTTCTGCGTGGGAGTGTGTGGGAGTTTGTGGGAGTGTGTGGGAGTGTGTGGGAGTGTGTGGAAGTTTGTGTGTGGGAGTGTGGGGGAGTGTGTGGGAGTTTGTGGGAGTGTGTGGGAGTGTGTGGGAGTGTGTGGGAGTGTGTGGAAGTTTGTGTGTGGGAGTTTGTGGGAGTGCGTGGGAGTTTGTGGGAGTGCGTGGGAGTGCGTGGGAGGTGTGGGAGTTTGTGGGAGTGTGTGGGAGTGTGTGGAAGTTTGTGTGTGGGAGTTTGTGGGAGTGCGTGGGAGTTTGTGGGAGTGCGTGGGAGTGCGTGGGAGTGTGTGGGAGTTTGTGGGAGTGTGTGGGAGTGTGTGGGAGTGTGTGGAAGTTTGTGTGTGGGAGTGTGGGGGAGTGTGTGGGAGTGTGTGGGAGTGTGTGGGAGTGTGTGGAAGTTTGTGTGTGGGAGTTTGTGGGAGTGTGTGGGAGTGTGTGGTTTGAGAAGGAGGTTTATGGCGTGTGAGTAAAAAGCGGCGCGTGCATCCATCAGGGAGCTCGCATAGGCCCTCTGATGTTCCCTGTCGGCCCGTTCATGCACAGTTAAGCCAGAGGAAAGTGCGCGGCACTCAAGGACACGCCCAGCCCTCTTCAACTTTGGCAGCTCGCTGCTGTACCGGGGGCCTGAGCCTGCCAAAGGGACAGTTCGTGACTTGACGGGGGCGACATGGTCCAGGAGTGCGCCCAATGACCAGCAGAACCAGTGGAGAGATCTCTCCTGCTGGTTCTGCTCAGAACCCGTTCCGGATCAGCTGGACACTTTTCAAGGCTTTTGTGGGGCAGCCCAAGAATAAGGAATTACAGTACACACTCAGAAATAGAGGTACTTTTATCAGTACACTGATGACTGTCATTATTCAGATGATTTGAATTTTAATATTAAAGAATATTTGGAAGTAAAAGGACAAACTTCAGGAATTATTTCACCTGCAAACTCAGAAACATGGAGGTTCTCACCGGTTCCACGTCTCTCATGCGTCTCCATTAGAAAAGCGACAGATCCATAAATACATGAGAGACGGGGACACTGGGACCGTCTCAGAGACCGGACCTCCGCCAGGTCTCATGATGATGATGATGGTGATGATGATGAGCTTCCGCTCTGACATCATCAGCGCCGAAGATGCTTCAGGGATCACAGAGCGGATTAAAGCAGGAGGTGGTTTCCTCTGGGGGGACTCAGACCTGGACGACCGCGGCACAACAATTAAGGTGAGTGCTTCCAGGGTCCCCGGGGCCCCATGGAGAGACCGGTCTCCTCCATCAGACTCCATCCTGGAGGGGGGGAGGAGGAGGAGGAGGAGGAGGAAGAGGAGGATCTAACTTGCTGCTGGTTTGTTCAAACAAATGAATCAACTTTGTTGCTGATAGTGATGACATCATCACTTTCACTGATGACGTCATAACGTGTCACCTGCTTCACCTCAGAGAAACCAACATCAGGCAGAGTCCACATGACACCAGACACTCATCATCATCATCATCACTGACCTCCTCCTCCTCCTCCTCCTCCTCTTCCTCCTGCAGGGCCTGATGGGAGGATGGAACTCTGCTCTGATGGAAACCAATAACCGAGCCATCAGAGAGGTGAGGAAGACGAAGAGGAGGAGAGTTCCAACGTTCCTGCAGAGTTCCAACGTTCCTGCAGCGTTCCAACGTTCCTGCAGAGTTCCAACGTTCCTGCAGAGTTCTAATGTTCCTGCAGCGTTCTAACATTCCTGCAGAGTTCTAATGTTCCTGCAGAGTTCTAACATTCCTGCAGAGTTCCAACGTTCCTGCAGCGTTCTAACATTCCTGCAGAGTTCTAACGTTCCTGCAGAGTTCCAACGTTCCTGCAGTGTTCCAACGTTCCTGCAGCGTTCCAATGTTCCTGCAGAGTTCCAACGTTCCTGCAGCGTTCCAACGTTCCTGCAGCGTTCCAACGTTCCTGCAGCGTTCCAATGTTCCTGCAGAGTTCCAACGTTCCTGCAGCGTTCCAACGTTCCTGCAGCATTCCAATGTTCCTGCAGTGTTCCAACGTTCCTGCAGCGTTCCAATGTTCCTGCAGAGTTCCAACGTTCCTGCAGCGTTCCAACGTTCCTGCAGCGTTCCAACGTTCCTGCAGCGTTCCAATGTTCCTGCAGTGTTCCAACGTTCCTGCAGAGTTCTAATGTTCCTGCAGAGTTCTAACGTTCCTGCAGAGTTCCAACGTTCCTGCAGTGTTCCAACGTTCCTGCAGCGTTCCAATGTTCCTGCAGAGTTCCAACGTTCCTGCAGAGTTCCAACGTTCCTGCAGCGTTCCAACGTTCCTGCAGCGTTCCAACGTTCCTGCAGAGTTCTAATGTTCCTGCAGAGTTCCAACGTTCCTGCAGAGTTCTAATGTTCCTGCAGAGTTCCAACGTTCCTGCAGAGTTCCAACGTTCCTGCAGAGTTCCAACGTTCCTGCAGAGTTCCAACGTTCCTGCAGCGTTCTAACATTCCTGCAGAGTTCTACTGTTCCTGCAGAGTTCTAACGTTCCTGCAGAGTTCCAACGTTCCTGCAGTGTTCCAACGTTCCTGCAGCGTTCCAATGTTCCTGCAGAGTTCCAACGTTCCTGCAGAGTTCCAACGTTCCTGCAGCGTTCCAACGTTCCTGCAGCGTTCCAACGTTCCTGCAGAGTTCTAATGTTCCTGCAGAGTTCCAACGTTCCTGCAGAGTTCTAATGTTCCTGCAGAGTTCCAACGTTCCTGCAGAGTTCCAACGTTCCTGCAGAGTTCCAACGTTCCTGCAGCATTCTAACATTCCTGCAGAGTTCTACTGTTCCTGCAGAGTTCCAACGTTCCTGCAGAGTTCCAACGTTCCTGCAGCGTTCCAACGTTCCTGCAGAGTTCTAATGTTCCTGCAGAGTTCCAACGTTCCTGCAGAGTTCCAACGTTCCTGCAGCGTTCCAACGTTCCTGCAGAGTTCTAACGTTTCTGCAGAGATCCAACGTTCCTGCAGAGTTCTAACGTTTCTGCAGAGTTCCAACGTTCCTGCAGAGTTCTAACGTTTCTGCAGCGTTCCAACGTTCCTGCAGAGTTCTAACGTTCCTGCAGAGTTCTAACGTTTCTGCAGCGTTCCAACGTTCCTGCAGAGTTCTAACGTTCCTGCAGAGTTCCAACGTTCCTGCAGAGTTCTAACGTTCCTGCAGAGTTCTAACGTTTCTGCAGCGTTCCAACGTTCCTGCAGAGTTCTAACGTTCCTGCAGAGTTCTAACGTTTCTGCAGCGTTCTAATGTTCCTGCAGCGTTCTAACATTCCTGCAGAGTTCTAATGTTCCTGCAGAGTTCTAATGTTCCTGCAGCGTTCCAACGTTCCTGCAGAGTTCTAATGTTCCTGCACAGATCGAACGTTCCTGCAGAGTTCTAATGTTCCTGCAGAGTTCTAATGTTCCTGCACAGATCGAACGTTCCTGCAGAGTTCTAACGTTCCTGCAGAGTTCCAACGTTCCTGCAGTGTTCCAACGTTCCTGCAGAGTTCTAATGTTCCTGCAGAGTTCTAATGTTCCTGCACAGATCGAACGTTCCTGCAGAGTTCTAACAACGTTCCTGCAGAGTTCCAACGTTCCTGCAGAGTTCTAATGTTCCTGCAGAGTTCTAATGTTCCTGCAGAGTTCTAACATTCCTGCAGCGTTCCAACGTTCCTGCAGAGTTCTAATGTTCCTGCACAGATCGAACGTTCCTGCAGAGTTCTAACATTCCTGCAGAGTTCTAATGTTCCTGCAGAGTTCTAACATTCCTGCAGAGTTCTAATGTTCCTGCAGAGTTCTAACATTCCTGCAGAGGTCTAATGTTCCTGCAGAGTTCTAACGTTCCTGCAGAGTTCTAATGTTCCTGCAGAGTTCTAATGTTCCTGCAGAGTTCTAATGTTCCTGCAGAGTTCTAACGTTCCTGCAGCGTTCCACCGTTCCTGCAGAGTTCTAATGTTCCTGCACAGATCGAACGTTCCTGCAGAGTTCTAATGTTCCTGCAGAGTTCTAATGTTCCTGCACAGATCGAACGTTCCTGCAGAGTTCTAACGTTCCCGCAGAGTTCCAACGTTCCTGCAGTGTTCCAACGTTCCTGCAGAGTTCTAATGTTCCTGCAGAGTTCTAATGTTCCTGCACAGATCGAACGTTCCTGCAGCGTTCTAACGTTCCTGCAGAGTTCCAACGTTCCTGCAAAGTTCCAACGTTCCTGCAGAGTTCTAATGTTCCTGCAGAGTTCTAATGTTCCTGCAGAGTTCTAATGTTCCTGCAGCGTTCCAACGTTCCTGCAGAGTTCTAATGTTCCTGCACAGATCGAACGTTCCTGCAGAGTTCTAACATTCCTGCAGAGTTCTAATGTTCCTGCAGAGTTCTAACATTCCTGCAGAGTTCTAATGTTCCTGCAGAGTTCTAATGTTCCTGCAGAGTTCTAACATTCCTGCAGAGTTCTAACGTTCCTGCAGAGTTCTAATGTTCCTGCAGAGTTCTAATGTTCCTGCAGAGTTCTAACGTTCCTGCAGCATTCCAACGTTCCTGCAGAGTTCTAATGTTCCTGCACAGATCGAACGTTCCTGCAGAGTTCTAATGTTCCTGCACAGATCGAACGTTCCTGCAGAGTTCTAACGTTCCTGCAGAGTTCCAACGTTCCTGCAGAGTTCCAACGTTCCTGCAGAGTTCTAATGTTCCTGCAGAGTTCTAATGTTCCTGCAGAGTTCTAACGTTCCTGCAGCGTTCCAACGTTCCTGCAGAGTTCTAATGTTCCTGCACAGATCGAACCTTCCTGCAGAGTTCTAACATTCCTGCAGAGTTCTAATGTTCCTGCAGAGTTCTAACATTCCTGCAGAGTTCTAATGTTCCTGCAGAGTTCTAATGTTCCTGCAGAGTTCTAACGTTCCTGCAGAGGTCTACTGTTCCTGCAGAGTTCTAACGTTCCCGCAGAGTTCTAATGTTCCTGCAGAGTTCTAACGTTCCTGCAGAGTTCTAACGTTCCTGCAGAGTTCTAATGTTCCTGCAGAGTTCTAACGTTGCTGCAGAGTTCTAACGTTGCTGCAGAGTTCTAATGTTCCTGCAGAGTTCCAACGTTCCCGCAGAGTTCCAACGTTGCTGCAGAGTTCTAATGTTCCTGCAGAGTTCTAACGTTCCTGCAGAGTTCTAATGTTCCTGCAGAGTTCTAATGTTCCTGCAGAGTTCCAACGTTCCTGCAGAGTTCTAACGTTCCTGCAGAGTTCCAACGTTCCTGCAGAGTTCCAACGTTCCTGCAGAGTTCTAATGTTCCTGCAGAGTTCTAATGTTCCTGCAGAGTTCTAACGTTCCTGCACAGATCGAACGTTACTGCAGAGTTCTAACGTTCCTGCAGAGTTCTAAAGTTCCTGCAGAGTTCTAACGTTACTGCACAGATCGAACGTTGCTGCAGAGTTCTAACGTTCCTGCAGAGTTCTAATGTTCCTGCACAGATCGAACGTTGCTGCAGAGTTCTAACGTTCCTGCAGAGTTCTAATGTTCCTGCAGAGTTCTAACGTTCCTGCAGAGTTCTAACGTTCCTGCAGAGTTCTAATGTTCCTGCAGAGTTCTAACGTTCCTGCAGAGTTCTAATGTTCCTGCAGAGTTCTAACGTTCCTGCAGAGTTCTAACGTTCCTGCACAGATCGAACGTTCCTGCAGAGTTCTAACATTCCTGCAGAGTTCTAACGTTGCTGCAGAGTTCTAATGTTCCTGCAGAGTTCCAACGTTCCCGCAGAGTTCCAACGTTCCTGCAGAGTTCTAACGTTCCTGCAGAGTTCTAATGTTCCTGCAGAGTTCTAACGTTCCTGCACAGATCGAACATTACTGCAGAGTTCCAACGTTCCTGCAGAGTTCTAACGTTCCTGCAGAGTTCTAAAGTTCCTGCAGAGTTCTAACGTTACTGCACAGATCGAACGTTGCTGCAGAGTTCTAACGTTCCTGCAGAGTTCTAATGTTCCTGCAGAGTTCCAACGTTCCTGCAGAGTTCTAACGTTCCTGCAGAGTTCCAACGTTCCTGCAGAGTTCCAACGTTCCTGCAGAGTTCTAACGTTCCTGCAGAGTTCTAAAGTTCCTGCAGAGTTCCAACATTCCTGCAGAGTTCCAACGTTCCTGCAGAGTTCCAACGTTCCTGCAGAGTTCTAACGTTCCTGCAGAGTTCTAAAGTTCCTGCAGAGTTCTAACGTTACTGCACAGATCGAACGTTGCTGCAGAGTCCTAACGTTCCTGCAGAGTTCTAATGTTCCTGCAGAGTTCTAATGTTCCTGCAGAGTTCTAACATTCCTGCAGAGTTCTAATGTTCCTGCAGAGTTCTAACGTTCCTGCAGAGTTCTAACGTTCCCGCAGAGTTCTAACGTTCCTGCAGAGTTCTACTGTTCCTGCAGAGTTCTAATGTTCCTGCAGACTTCTAACGTTCCTGCAGAGTTCTAACGTTCCCTCAGAGTTCTAACGTTCCCGCAGAGTTCTACTGTTCCTGCAGAGTTCTAACGTTCCCGCAGAGTTCTAACGTTCCTGCAGAGTTCTAATGTTCCTGCAGAGTTCTAACGTTCCTGCAGAGTTCTAACGTTCCTGCAGAGTTCTAACATTCCTGCAGAGTTCTAATGTTCCTGCAGAGTTCTAACGTTCCTGCAGAGTTCTAACGTTCCCGCAGAGTTCTAATGTTCCTGCAGAGTTCTAATGTTCCTGCAGAGTTCTAACGTTCCTGCAGAGTTCTAACGTTCCTGCAGAGTTCTAATGTTCCTGCAGAGTTCTAACGTTGCTGCAGAGTTCTAACGTTCCCGCAGAGTTCTAATGTTCCTGCAGAGTTCTAATGTTCCTGCAGAGTTCTAACGTTCCTGCAGAGTTCTAATGTTCCTGCAGAGTTCTAACGTTGCTGCAGAGTTCTAACGTTCCCGCAGAGTTCTAATGTTCCTGCAGAGTTCTAATGTTCCTGCAGAGTTCTAACGTTCCTGCAGAGTTCTAACGTTCCTGCAGAGTTCTAATGTTCCTGCAGAGTTCTAACGTTGCTGCAGAGTTCTAACGTTCCCGCAGAGTTCTAATGTTCCTGCAGAGTTCTAATGTTCCTGCAGAGTTCTAACGTTCCTGCAGAGTTCTAACGTTCCTGCAGAGTTCTAATGTTCCTGCAGAGTTCTAACGTTGCTGCAGAGTTCTAACGTTCCCGCAGAGTTCTACTGTTCCTGCAGAGTTCTAATGTTCCTGCAGAGTTCCAACGTTGCTGCAGAGTTCTAACGTTCCTGCAGAGTTCCAATGTTCCTGCAGAGTTCTAACGTTCCTGCAGAGTTCTAATGTTCCTGCAGAGTTCTAACGTTCCTGCAGAGTTCTAACGTTGCTGCAGCGTTCCAACGTTCCTGCAGAGTTCCAACGTTCCTGCAGCGTTCTAACGTTCCTGCAGAGTTCTAACGTTCCTGCAGAGTTCTAACGTTGCTGCAGCGTTCCAACGTTCCTGCAGAGTTCCAACGTTCCTGCAGCGTTCTAACGTTCCTGCAGAGTTCTAACGTTCCTGCAGAGTTCCAACGTTCCTGCAGCGTTCCAGATCATCATTCAGATTAAAGCTGCTGGACAGTAAATGTTTGTTCTCACGGTTCTCTGTGAGGAACTCTGTTCCGATCATTGTGGGAACGTGAGGAATCAGACTGGAACTCGTCCAGATTCATCAGCAGTCTGAGGATTTTCCATCTTTGTAACGGAGACGTGTGATTGGTCGGATTATTCCGGCTTTTCTGTCCTGGTTCTTTATTTCTGGTGTTTTTGTTGTGAAGAGTTTGAGAATGGGATGATGAAGAAGGAGGAGGATGAGGAGGATGAGGAGGATGAGGAGGAAGGAGTCGTCTCCTGGATTAGAAGTCCGGCCGGTTATATTAGGAGGAGTATTTTTAGTCTCAGCGGGCCGTCATCCCCCCTCTTCCTCCCCCCCCCCCCCCTCACAGGCATTAATTACAGCCGTCCGCTCAGTCTAAGAATACTCTGCTGCCTTCCTCATCCTCATCTTCATCAGCTGGTGTTGTTGTTTACTGCCTTTGTTTAAGCTGTAAATAAAGTTTTTCAGAATCACACAAACAGATGGTTCCACACTCATCATCATCATCATCATCTTCATCATCATCATCTTCATCGGTCTGGTTGGTTTCTGATGTCAACGCACATGGAGGACGGTGTGCGTGAGTACGTGTACGTGCGCGCGCGTGCGCCTGCGTGCATGCTTGCGCGTGTGTGCGTATGTGTGAGTGTGCATGCGTGCGTGCGTGCGTGCGCGCGTGCATGCGTGCGTGTGTGTGCGTATGTGTGAGTGTGCATGCTTGCGTGTGTGTGTGCATTTGTGCGTATGTGTGTGTGCGTGTGTGTGCGCGCATGCGTGTGTGTGCGTGCGCGTTTCAGCATAGGTGAAATCTGGAACCTCGTCATCTTTCTAACATCTCACTGACCTTCATCCTCCTCATCCTCACTGTGAGATCTAGTTGTTGTTTAAAAGAACAAAGTTTCCTGCAGATGAACCGGAATGATGCGGTTCTGGAGGCTGCGCGAGGAGAACCAGAAAAGACCGTTCAGTCTGTAACACCTGTACAGGTGATGTTCTGCACGTACGCGTGCGTGCAGCTGCAGCTGCTGAAGATGAGGATGAGGATGAAGATGAAGATGAGGAGAGGCTGGATCCTTCATCCCACCACACAGCCGGACCTGTCAATCATCCCAAAGATGGTCCGAAACAAAAGCTGCTTCACTTCATGGAGACATTCACACGTAGATAAAAGCACAACACTGGAAAGATAAACAGAAACTAAATGTAAACATCAACAAATGAAAAAATGAACAATGGAAATATAAATACATAAATCAAAGTCAATAAAAACAGAGCAACAAAATAAGATAGAAAGAAGTTTTTCAATAAACAAGATGAAAACACGAATAAAACTGCAACATGAGACTAAATAAAACGTAGAAATGATCAGAAAGAATCAGATTAAATGGAAGGTGTTTAAACCCCCCCCCCCACGGGTTCCTCCTCTTCTTGTTCCAAACTGCAGCAGCACCTCCTGCTGGAGAACCGGCGGCATCGCATCCTCACGCGGCTCAGAAACCAGGGCCGTTCCTCAATATGCGTACTTCTGCGTACTTCTGCGTACTTGCGGGCTCGTGGACTCGTGAAACGTCATCACCCGCTGTCCAAGGCCCCGTCCCAGTACCCCCCATAAACCCTACACCCTTGTATGAAGTGCGCACTTGTCAGAAGTGCGCACTTGTCAGAAGTGCGCACTTGTCAGAAGTGCACATTAAGGGCTGGATGTGCAGGTTCGTGCGGGAAAAAGGCAGAACTGGTGATGTTCCTCCATTTTGCACCGCGTCATTTCATGTCATTGCTGCCAAACTCAGCTTCATCTCTGTTCCTGATGACGTCATTTTCAAACATAAACTGAATAAAGTTCATTTCATCTATTCTTGTAAAATAGATGTTATGAATCCACACACGTTTAATAAATAAATAAATGAATTTCTGAACTAATTTCTGTAAGATGGCTGTAGAATATCACCAGTACAGCTTAAATAACTGTTACATTCTAAACAAATGTATAACAATGGTTTAATTGTTGCTCTGTGACTGTTATTGTTAGCATAGAATGTCCATAAATGTCCACATGTCCATAAATGTCCACATGTCCATAAAAACATATAAGTTCTTTGAGTTACATTGGAAACTGAGACCCGTATTAATCACATGAGTTGTAAGGCTCACAGAAGTATGGCTGCATAATTATTTTTATCCTTAATTTCATTGTAAATAGATGCTTTGGTATTGTATACTTATTTAGTTTTTACTTTTTTCTATCAAAATGTTTGCTTAGTATTGTATTTTAATTTAGTTAACCTGTGTTTTTGTTGATTGTATCGTCAAAATTAATGTTGATCTGGACCCCAGGAAGAATATTCTTCACTGATGAAGACTAATGGGGATCCATAATAAACTAAACTAAACTATGTCAGGTAAACAGGTTTCCTTGTTAAAGACGCTGTGTCTCGACTGGACTTACCTGTAAGTGAAGTTTTTAAATAAAAAATTAATTTAGCTCCTTTTATCAGTGAACTGATAACTTTCATTATTCAAATGCTTTGAATTTTAATATTAAAAGTATATTCAGAAGTAACAGGACAAACTTCAGTAATTATTTCACCTGCAGCACAAAATATTAAATATTTCATTGTTTACATCTGAAATGGCTTTTTTTTTTCACCACAGACAGGAACTCATCACCAAATATGGACATGTTCCGCCTTTATGGTTCAAAACGTCACATGCAGCAATGAATTATGGGCAATATGCTTCAGTGAAGTCTGCATAGATGCGGACTTCACTGAAGTTTTTTTTTTTTTTTTTTTTTTTTTAGCTTTTCAATAAAGTTTTATTGAAAGGTACAAGTACATAGCTTCATCAGATGGTGTATTTCATTGACCATTTTCAACTCAAGAACACATTCTACACCTAACAAAATGTACTACACAGGGAAACTGGTAAAGCAATACTAATTCCAACTCATTTCCACTGCAACGGCCACTTTTCGGTGTTCTCTGCATAACAACTTAAATCAAATTATGTGGTGGCTCAGTCTGTCCACAGTTTGAATCAGTGAAAACAACACATCTGTTAACTGTTGATGACATTTCAGCTTTGTGGTCAGCCACACGTGACTGGATCATCACTACCTCACATCACTGGTCAAAACCAGAGCTCCCCTCGCCATCTCAAAAGAAAAAAAAATCATCACCTTGGGTAGGAGTGTGCATTCAGGACAGTTTAGCAACCTAGGGTGGGAGTTAAGGATTTTGGGCCCGATTGCTTGGTTCCATTTTTGATATTCACAAAATCCTTCTCCCTCCTCTTCCACATGGTGGACTGAGGACCTAGGTGGTTCTATACTTATTAGCTTAAAACTACCAACCCATACCAGGAAATACCAAACACCTTGGTACAGATTAAAACAAGAACATACTGTACACCTGTGCAAACAACTCAACCAGGGAAGTAAAGCTTTGCAGGATGGCAGATGAGCCTCATTTACTAAGCATTACTCCTTGTCAATGGGACAGCAAAGATACAGTGTGCTTGATGAATGTTTGACAAACTAAATGAAAAATAATTTTGAGCTTTTCCTTAAAGAAATCCATCATCATTAATGAAGATCTGTAAGGAAAATATCTGGAGCTTAAATGGTGACCATACAGCAAGGAAATCACCCAAAAGTTACACCCAGTGACGCTTCACAGAGGTAACATTTGGGGAAGCTGTAATTCCTCCCTGCATGTTAAGGTCGACCATCTGTACACCCAGTTTTTAAAAAGCTGATTCAGGTATGGTGGGGAGATGAGCAAACTTGTAGTAGCTGTGCTTCAGCTGACGTGCAGTTCTCCCAGAGATAATCCAGCGAAGCCTCTGGCTGTTGGGCTTGGAGCACTTGGTGGTGGCATATTCAGCAAGGCATTTCCCAACTAACTCTCTCACAATCACCAGGTCTCCATCTCTCACATTTAGCTGCTGCTGGAGATTTTGCAGGGCTTCTGAGATTTTGTCAATGTGCTCTGGGTCATGTTGATCCTGGGCCTCAAAACACAGCAGAGCCATAGCAACCAGAGATGGCTTTATTTTGGAGAAGACAAATGAGCAATGACAGGCTTTCAGCTGTGCCTCCAGTCTTTCAATGCTCAGAATCTTCCTGCTCTCAGCGTCAACTTGTTCCTGGATGCGACTGTGAAACAAGCGGAGAAAGTGGAGGGCTGTGGGGGCCTTCACTTTCCAGTAGAGCTTCTCCATGATGATCTTCTCCATTCTCATCATGTCAGACACGGTGAAGCGATTCTGACTAATCCGGATCAAATCACTGGCCAACGGCACATTTTTCTCCTCCTCTGAAGATTTAACAGCAATATAGAAGCAGCACAGGCCAACGCAGGACAGATGTTTTGGCTGAATCTTCATTGCAGAGAGGAATCTATCAAGCAAGCTGATGGCCAATGAAAAGGTTTCTGAGCTAAAACCAAAGAACCGGGAGAGAGAAAGCAGGTCCTTCACCTCCAGCTCTCTAAGTTTGGTAGTCATCCTGAGACCATTATCCTGGGCATTCTCAATGAGCCTCAAACCGCTCAGCTTTGGTTGGTATCGACCCTCCAAATCTGTCAAGGCCTTCAGCTGAGCAGCAAAGGGCTGTACTGCAGGTCCTGTCACTGTATCAATCATCTTGAATGGAAAGCTGTTTTTCTCTAAAATGAAAGGTGAAAAAAAAAATCACGCGCTTCTAATCCGCGAATGAAAATAGGTTTAAATTACAAAAAAAAGTGTAAGTATGAACTTTCACTAAAGAAAGTTTTAAGCATAGGTTTACTTCTGCCTATGCACACCCCCTACCCTTGGCAAAAGGCGATGGGGAAAAGGCGGACTTCACTGAAGTGTGGATTGAGGCAGTAAAGGGGCGTGATGGACTTCCGCCCTCGAGCAGCCCTGGAGAACCGGGACATACTACGCACTTCAACCCCCCAACGGGAGCATTCTGGGGGCGCGAGGGTGGAAGTGCGGGTGTTGGGGATTATCACGCTTACCGGAAGTTCCCGGTATTTGGACACTTCCTCTTCCGGGCCATGTTAACGACAGCCGTTCCTGCTCTGTTATACTGTTTAAATCGGATAAACTCCAAACATACTTAAGTTTTCATTCCAGACTGAAGTGATACTGGATCAAAAGCTGGATCAAAGCGATCGATTCGCCGCGGTGAAGGGCCGAACTTTATAATAAAACACACGTTTGTTTGTCGCCGGCAGACTGTGCAGTCGTGTTAGCAGGTTAGCATTAGCCAGCTCGATAACGTGGCTAACTTTGTGCGGCTGAAAACACACAAGCATCTGAAAGCGTCTCCTTTCTTGGCAGTCCCCAGTTGTTCCACTGGAAACGGGGAGGTACAGACCCGATTTTCAGATGTTTGTGTGTTTTAAGACGCACAATGTTAAGCACGTCAGTAAACGCTAGCTGGCTAATGCTAGCATGCTGTGAAGTGCCGGTGTTGTGCCCCACTACCGAGTATGGCCTGGCTGCACATACTGAGAAGGGTCTATCTGCGGCTCGCAAGACAGGGGCGTGTCGTAGTGTGGGCGTGTCGTAGTGTGGGCGTGTCGCAGTGTGGGCATGTCGTAGTGTGACGACACGCCCACCAGGCCAATGAGAGCACGGTAAAATCTAGCCCTACCCCTGACCCTTCCCCTAAACCTAACCAGACCCACCCACACTACGACACGCCCACTGGGTTGCAAGCCGCAGATAGATACATTTGCACATACTCGGTAGTGATGCTGCGTTCCATTTGAACTCGGAAGTCGGAAATTCCCAGTTCCGAGTAGGAGGTTTCAACTGGAACGGCCCCCTGAAGTCGGATTTCCCGCTCGGAAAGTCGGACAACTTTCACATCTCTGAGTTCAGATTTAAAGATGTGTTAGCAGTTTTAGAAGCTCCTGTAATGTTACATTTATTTACACTTCGTACTAATATTTTGTTGCATTAAATCAATCGTACACGTAGTATTGGTTTATACAGATGTACGGGGAAGCTGCTGTAGTGTAATTCACATTTTTCATGTGGTAAATGTGAACTACAACGCCAGCTGTGCCAACAACGGCTAATAGCAATAGCCTTAGCAAACACGTTGTTTGCTAGGTTGCTAACTGGTTTTCTGACCAGGGAGCTGGAACGCAAGTTGGTCGGGTGTGACGTCCCCCCCCCAGTTCCCACTTCCCAGTTCCGAGGAAAATGGAACGCAGCATAAAGACTCACTCAGAAAACTTTATTGTCGTTGTACCAGCGTCCCAGTGCAACAAAATCTGTTATAAAGATAAACTAAAATACATAAAAATGTTTCTCCGCAAAGCTCCACCGGCTCTTATCTAAACAATAAAAGAAGTTAAAGAATAAATCAAATATCCTACACAAAAATTCCAATCTGGCTACATCAGTTTTAAAATGAAGCTACTGTGTGCAATAAAGTCAGAGAGAAGACCATTTACATACAAATATGGAGGTAGAAATGGAGATAGAAGCGAAACGTGTTGGTAAATGACAGTAGTAGTAGTATATAGCAGTAGTAGTAGTAGTAGTAGTAGTAGTAGTGGTGGTAGTGGTGTGTGTGCTGTAATACCGCAGAGCGCCGCCAGGTGGAAGCACATCCAACTGCAGGACTCACATTCAACCAGCGAAGAAGAAATCGCGCGCGGGTATTTGAGCGTTTGCTAACGGCTGTAAACATTTCCTCTCCGGATTCCCGGCTGCTCGTCGGTGAGTTTCACTCAGATTAACTGCTTTGTGTTATTGATCTCAGATTGTAAAGTTATTTTCTTCTGTCTTTTGTTATCGATCTGCCACGTCACCGCGAGCTTTCAGCTCCGAGTCGCTGTTTGGAGAAGCTCCGCCAGACTGCCATAAAAATCCGTAGTTTTTCTCTTTCTCTGCAATTTTATGTTAAGATTCATCAGATAGAGGACTAGTTCTTTGTGTTAACTGTTTAAAGGAACATTCGGCTGTGTTCGGCCAACTTTGGACTGGACCGAAACCAAATATGTGACGTTTTCTGTCCTTTGATGTGACTGTGAGCTCCTGATCGGAGCCTCAGAGGCAGCGCTCAGATTGAGGATGATGATGGGAAAGTAGACCGCAGTCAGCAGCCGTGAGGGAGATCATAGGTGATCCATGAGCTGTTTCAGCGGGCTGCATTTGTTCAAACCGTTTTTCCAGGCTTTTGGGACTGAAGGGCGGATGAGGAAAGGCAGGGTTTGTTTCTCTGAAAGTTTGCTGGTACTACAATCTGTAATAAATAAGTTATTGCTCATTTTATGACTTATTTGTTGATTAGAAAACCCCCAAATTTAAATGTTAGCATATTGTACTCAAATAAGAGTTGTAGCATGAAAAAAGGAGATGGTTTATGTGTAACGTGAGTTTAGTGGCACTACAACATATGATATCATAGTTATTGTCAATTATATGACTTTGGCTTTTAAAAAAATCCCCCAAAATACATTTAAGCATATTTTATGAGAGGAAGAGTTGTAGTATAATCAACAAGGGTCCATTGATGTGTGTGGTGACTTTTAGAGTCTCTGCACTTTATAACAACAGAGTTATTGATTGATATAGCAAGATATTAATGATTAATAACAATAAAAAAAAGTAATAAAATAGATAAAGGTGCATTTAGCAGTTATAGTACGACCATCAGGAGCCCCCAGGTGTATGTGGTGATTCTGGGGTATGTGCCCTTTATGACAGTGGAGTTATTGATCTTTGTTTGCATCGTTTTGCTCTTGTATTGCCATTTGCAGACGGTCCCTAACCACTCGCCCGGCTACTGCCTGCAGAGATCAATTTTATTCATCCAGCCTGGAGAACGGCTCATTTTTATCAAAAATGACGAAGTACTTATGAGCAAATGATGATGGCTCAACACATACGCACAAATGAACATTTACCGTGCATCTTATGGTAAATGTTTGGTTGCATGTAGGGCTGGGCGCTATGGACCAAATATATCACCATATATTTATTTTAGATGACGATATACGATATATGCCGGTATTTTTACCCTTATCTGTCTGAAAGTTTCATTTCATATCAAACAGCTGTTTTTCAGTACTGAATCATGTTTATCATAACGGTGTCGCTGCAGAGACGGACCTGATGAAACACTGTTAGACATGTTTGTTAGATCCACGTTATCAAAGATCGCTGCTGGTTTTATGATTTCTCTGTAAAAGTCTTGGGGAGGATTGTCAATACACTGAAATATCACAATATTTTCATATGTCGATACCATATCTATGTTTAAAAACGCAGTATTGATCTATTTTATTAATGAAATCTTGCGAGATCTCGTTTTGTTCTCAGATTTTATGAAATACTGCAAGATTTCATCGTTCTGTTATGAAATCTCGCGGTATTTCGTGAAATCTATTGAGATTTAGTGACAAAACGATGATATCACGTGAGATTTCATTAGTAAAATAGATCGGGGTTTCATTCGTGTTACGTTTTGGGCGTCTGTCCTGGAAGTTACGAGTGTTTTCGTACATACAGACTTTACCTCTGAATCATCCGCTGATGAGCAGCAGCTCTGAAACATGTTTGCATCTCCATCCTCCTCACAGTCTCACAGGATTTTAGCAGAATTACGGCTGAAACCATCAGAAATGTAACAAATATGGCTTTTATTTCTTAAAAAGTGTGATGGAAACTAGGGATGGGCGATATGGACTAAAAAATGTATCTCGATAATTTCTGTTATTTATCACGGTAACGATAAGTGACGATAAAAACTATCAGCAAAATATTTTGTGTTATAAATCTGTCACTAAATTCTGTCTTGAAAGCCCTACAACATACCAGAAGCCACTAAACTATATCAATTAATTTCAAGTAGTGCACCCGTATTGCAAAATTGAAGTGACACCAATCAAACAAGTCTGAAATATGAGACCAAATTCCACATTTATTCAAACGATGCAAACAGCAAAACTAACTTTGCTTATTAAAAGAACAAAGTAGTGCAACTGCAAACACAACCTGATAAATTGTCATATCACGATAAAAACGATAAATTCAAATTGTTATTGTGGGGAATTTCTTTGACGATATATCGCACACGATAAAATATCGCCCATCCTTAATGGAAACCAGCTCGTGATGATGTGGTCGTGTTTGAGGCCGCGGTCGTACCGGCTCAGGAGAGTTAGCTCACGTTAGCGCCATAATGTCCTCTACAGACAAAGTTTTCCCTTTCCGTTTGTTGATGAACTGAAACTTCCTGGTTCTCTGTCAGCTGACCCGTCATGGAGTCCACCGAGAGCCGGTTCGCCCACCTGCTGCAGCCAATCAAAGAGCTCACCAAGAACTGGGAGGTGGACGTGGCGTCTGAGCTCAACGACTACCTGGAGGAGGTAAACGTGTTCCCGAGACCAGGTCCCAGCATCAGACCCGGTCTGGACTCCTTCCTGAACCACGACCCGACTGGTGGAGGGGTTAGGGATGAAACCGTGACCGATGAGACCGTTAACCAGATCAAAGTGCCGCCATCAGTCAGACCGCGTCACATTTTAATCACGGTTCAAAGCCGGACTGATGTCACATTTTAATCACGGTTCAAAGCCGGACTGATGTCACATTTTAATCACGGTTCAAAGCCGGACTGATGTCACATTTTAATCACGGTTCAAAGCCGGACTGATGTCACATTTTAATCACGGTTCAAAGCCGGACTGATGTCACATTTTAATCACGGTTCAAAGCCGGACTGATGTCACATTTTAATCACGGTTCAAAGCCGGACTGATGTCACATTTTAATCACGGTTCAAAGCCGGGCTGATGTCACATTTTAATCACGGTTCAAAGCCGGGCTGATGTCACATTTTAATCACGGTTCAAAGCCGGACTGATGTCACATTTTAATCACGGTTCAAAGCCGGACTGATGTCACATTTTAATCACGGTTCAAAGCCGGACTGATGTCACATTTTAATCACGGTTCAAAGCCGGACTGATGTCACATTTTAATCACGGTTCAAAGCCGGACTGATGTCACATTTTAATCACGGTTCAAAGCCGGACTGATGTCACATTTTAATCACGGTTCAAAGCCGGACTGATGTCACATTTTAATCACGGTTCAAAGCCGGACTGATGTCACATTTTAATCACGGTTCAAAGCCGGACTGATGTCACATTTTAATCACGGTTCAAAGCCGGACTGATGTCACATTTTAATCACGGTTCAAAGCCGGACTGATGTCACATTTTAATCACGGTTCAAAGCCGGACTGATGTCACATTTTAATCACGGTTCAAAGCCGGACTGATGTCACATTTTAATCACGGTTCAAAGCCGGACTGATGTCACATTTTAATCACGGTTCAAAGCCGGACTGATGTCACATTTTAATCACGGTTCAAAGCCGGACTGATGTCACATTTTAATCACGGTTCAAAGCCGGACTGATGTCACATTTTAATCACGGTTCAAAGCCGGACTGATGTCACATTTTAATCACGGTTCAAAGCCGGACTGATGTCACATTTTAATCACGGTTCAAAGCCGGGCTGATGTCACATTTTAATCACGGTTCAAAGCCGGACTGATGTCACATTTTAATCACGGTTCAAAGCTGGACTGATGTCACATTTTAATCACGGTTCAAAGCCGGACTGATGTCACATTTTAATCACGGTTCAAAGCCGGACTGATGTCACATTTTAATCACGGTTCAAAGCCGGACTGATGTCACATTTTAATCACGGTTCAAAGCTGGACTGATGTCACATTTTAATCACGGTTCAAAGCCGGACTGATGACTGAGCTTTGAAGAGCTCTCA
Organism: Atherinomorus stipes; assembly: GCA_023101725.1. Taxonomy (NCBI): domain Eukaryota; kingdom Metazoa; phylum Chordata; class Actinopteri; order Atheriniformes; family Atherinidae; genus Atherinomorus; species Atherinomorus stipes. The sequence continues at coordinate 666,205 of JALJCO010005288.1, read as the reverse complement.
GTGATGCTGATTGGCTGGAAGAGCTGCAGCAGTCCCAGTTAGCCACCGTTATTCATGACAGAAAAGAGCATACACACACCAAAACAGCTACAAACATGAAGACAAGGACATTTATGGACGTTTAAGGACATTTATGGACATTTATGGACATTTATGGTTCCTTCTGACGTTCTTCAAAGGATGTGATGTGGAAAAAGTAGTTATTAGGGATCGACCGATACATCAGCCGGATGCATGGACGGACGGACGGACGGACGGACGGACGGGTGGATGATGGATGGATGGATGGATGGATGGATGATGGATGGATGAATGGAAAAATGGATGGATGAATGGATAAATGGATGGATGAATGGATAAATGGATGGATGGATGGATGGATGAATGGATAAATGGATGGATGGATGGATGGATGAATGGATAAATGGATGGATGGATGGATGGATGAATGGATAAATGGATGGATGAATGGATGGATGAATGGATAAATGGATGGATGAATGGATAAATGGATGGATGAATGGATGGATGAATGGATAAATGGATGGATGAATGGATAAATGGATGGATGAATGGATGGATGGATGGATGAATGGATAAATGGATGGATGGATGGATGGATGAATGGATAAATGGATGGATGAATGGATAAATGGATGGATGAATGGATGGATGGATGGATGAATGGATAAATGGATGGATGGTGTATGGATGATGGATGAATGGATAAATGGATGGATGAATGGATGATGGATGGATGGATGGATGGATGGATGATGGATGGATGAATGGAAAAATGGATGGATGGTGTATGGATGAATGGATAAATGGATGGATGAATGGATGGATGGATGGGTGGATGATGGATGGATGATGGATGGATGGATGGATGATGGATGGATGGATGAATGGAAAAATGGATGGATGGTGTATGGATGAATGGATAAATGGATGGATGAATGGATGGATGGATGATGGATGGATGGATGAATGGATAAATGGATGGATGGATGGATGGATGATGGATGAATGGATAAATGGATGGATGAATGGATGGGTGGATGATGGATGGATGATGGATGGATGGATGGATGGATGGATGATGGATGGATGGATGAATGGAAAAATGGATGGATGGTGTATGGATGAATGGATAAATGGATGGATGAATGGATGGATGGATGGATGGATGTGATGAATGGATAAATGGATGGATGGATGGATGGATGATGGATGAATGGATAAATGGATGGATGGATGGGTGGATAGATGGATGGATGGATGGATGATGGATGAATGGATAAATGGATGGATGGATAAATGGATGGATGGATGATGGATGAATGGATAGATGGATGGATGAATGGATAGATGGATGGATGAATGGATGGATGGATGATGGATGAATGGATAGATGGATGGATGAATGGATAGATGGATGGATGAATGGATGGATGGATGGATGATGGATGAATGGATAAATGGATGGATGGATGATGGATGAATGGATGGATGGAGGTAAATTCAGGAACATCTTGGACTTTTATTTTAATCATCTGCTGCTGGTGATGCAATATCGGCCCATAATATCGGCCCATAATATCGGCCCCAAATATCGGCCCATAATATCGGCAGGTTGTATCGGCTACTGGCTGAGGCTGATGAGAAAGTATCGGTATCGGCCCCAAAAAAGCTGTATCGGTCGATCTGTAGTTCCGTCTTTCCATCCCTGAGCAAGTTCCAGCAGAGGCCGATGGGGGGGCTTTATGTGGGTCACTAGCACCAGCCATCCCTGTCGGGCGTAGCAACCGTAACCAAGGGGCGGGGCTTTGATGACGTTTAAAACACGAGCAGGAGCAGTTGTTCAGTTTGTGTTTCTGCAGCTGGATGACATGTGCATCATCTTCGATGGGGGGAGGACCAGGCTGAACTTCGCTGAGGCTGCGCTGCTGATCCAGGGCTCCGCCTGCATCTACAGCAAGAAGGTGGGTGGTGTGGGGGGGTCCAGGGGGGGGGGTCTGCCTAATCCAGCTCTCTGATGCTGGATAACCAGATCAGAGCAGTCGCTTAGAGAGTTTCATCGTGGGACGTCCAGCCGTACCGGAGAACCACCTCGGACAGGTGATGTGGTCACGTCTCAGCCTGACCAGTGTCAGTCACCACACCTGCTGCTCATGGAGAAGCACCACACCTGCTCACGGAGAAGCACCACACCTGCTGCTCACGGAGAAGCACCACACCTGCTGCTCACGGAGAAGCACCACACCTGCTGCTCACGGAGAAGCACCACACCTGCTGCTCACGGAGAAGCACCACACCTGCTGCTCACGGAGAAGCACCACACCTGCTGCTCACGGAGAAGCACCACACCTGCTGCTCACGGAGAAGCACCACACCTGCTGCTCACAGAGAAGCACCACACCTGCTGCTCACGGAGAAGCACCACACCTGCTGCTCACGGAGAAGCACCACACCTGCTGCTCACGGAGAAGCACCACACCTGCTCACGGAGAAGCACCACACCTGCTCCACGGAGAAGCACCACACCTGCTGCTCATGGAGAAGCACCACACCTGCTCACGGAGAAGCACCACACCTGCTGCTCACGGAGAAGCACCACACCTGCTGCTCACGGAGAAGCACCACACCTGCTGCTCACGGAGAAGCACCACACCTGCTGCTCACGGAGAAGCACCACACCTGCTCTACGGAGAAGCACCACACCTGCTGCTCACGGAGAAGCACCACACCTGCTGCTCACAGAGAAGCACCACACCTGCTGCTCACGGAGAAGCACCACACCTGCTGCTCACGGAGAAGCACCACACCTGCTCCACGGAGAAGCACCACACCTGCTGCTCACGGAGAAGCACCACACCTGCTGCTCACGGAGAAGCACCACACCTGCTGCTCACGGAGAAGCACCACACCTGCTGCTCACGGAGAAGCACCACACCTGCTCACGGAGAAGCACCACACCTGCTGCTCACAGAGAAGCACCACAACTGCTCACAGAGAAGCACCACACCTGCTGCTCACGGAGAAGCACCACACCTGCTGCTCACGGAGAAGCACCACACCTGCTGCTCACAGAGAAGCACCACACCTGCTGCTCACAGAGAAGCACCACACCTGCTGCTCACGGAGAAGCACCACACCTGCTGCTCACGGAGAAGCACCACACCTGCTGCTCACAGAGAAGCACCACACCTGCTGCTCACGGAGAAGCACCACACCTGCTGCTCACGGAGAAGCACCACACCTGCTCACGGAGAAGCACCACACCTGCTGCTCACAGAGAAGCACCACACCTGCTGCTCACGGAGAAGCACCACACCTGCTGCTCACGGAGAAGCACCACACCTGCTGCTCACGGAGAAGCACCACACCTGCTGCTCACGGAGAAGCACCACACCTGCTCACGGAGAAGCACCACACCTGCTCACGGAGAAGCACCACACCTGCTGCTCACGGAGAAGCACCACACCTGCTGCTCACGGAGAAGCACCACACCTGCTGCTCACGGAGAAGCACCACACCTGCTGCTCACGGAGAAGCACCACACCTGCTGCTCACGGAGAAGCACCACACCTGCTCACAGAGAAGCACCACACCTGCTGCTCACGGAGAAGCACCACACCTGCTGCTCACGGAGAAGCACCACACCTGCTGCTCACGGAGAAGCACCACACCTGCTGCTCACGGAGAAGCACCACACCTGCTGCTCACAGAGAAGCACCACACCTGCTGCTCACAGAGAAGCACCACACCTGCTGCTCACAGAGAAGCACCACACCTGCTGCTCACGGAGAAGCACCACACCTGCTGCTCACAGAGAAGCACCACACCTGCTGCTCACGGAGAAGCACCACACCTGCTCACAGAGAAGCACCACACCTGCTGCTCACAGAGAAGCACCACACCTGCTGCTCACAGAGAAGCACCACACCTGCTCACAGAGAAGCACCACACCTGCTGCTCACAGAGAAGCACCACACCTGCTCACAGAGAAGCACCACACCTGCTGCTCACGGAGAAGCACCACACCTGCTCACAGAGAAGCACCACACCTGCTCACAGAGAAGCACCACACCTGCTGCTCACAGAGAAGCACCACACCTGCTGCTCACAGAGAAGCACCACACCTGCTGCTCACAGAGAAGCACCACACCTGCTGCTCACAGAGAAGCACCACACCTGCTGCTCACAGAGAAGCACCACACCTGCTGCTCACAGAGAAGCACCACACCTGCTGCTCACGGAGAAGCACCACACCTGCTGCTCACAGAGAAGCACCACACCTGCTGCTCACGGAGAAGCACCACACCTGCTGCTCACGGAGAAGCACCACACCTGCTGCTCACAGAGAAGCACCACACCTGCTGCTCACAGAGAAGCACCACACCTGCTGCTCACAGAGAAGCACCACACCTGCTGCTCACGGAGAAGCACCACACCTGCTCACAGAGAAGCACAACACCTGCTGCTCACAGAGAAGCACCACACCTGCTGCTCACGGAGAAGCACCACACCTGCTCACGGAGAAGCACCACACCTGCTGCTCACAGAGAAGCACCACACCTGCTGCTCACGGAGAAGCACCACACCTGCTGCTCACGGAGAAGCACCACACCTGCTGCTCACGGAGAAGCACATCACTCCTGTCCTCCGTGTGATTTTTTTGCTGTTTATTAAACTTCTGTATCAGAGATTTTCTGATCCTAATTTCCACGTGGAAACAGCGAGTTGTTGAGTTTTAGTGTCTCACGGCGTCTTCTTTCATGAAAACGCATCTCTTCAGGCCTTTGGCTCTGACAGCGAGCTGCTGGAGTCCTGTTTGATTTTATTTTTATGATCTCTGCTTTAATCGTTTTAATCTTTGTTTGTGCTGCTCTTATTCCTCGTTTTTATTTAGCTTTAATCCAAACTTGTGCAGCACTTTGGCATGTTGTCATGTAGAAATGTGGCAGCTCTGACGCGTCCTCTCGGCCGTTGCAGGTGGAGCTGCTGCACATGCTGGTCTTCCAGACTCTGGACTACATCAACGACAGGAACAAGAGGTGAGCTCGGTGCCGGGGGGGGGGGGGGGTCCCACGGCAGGACGGAGGTTAACGCCGCACTGATTGTCCTCGCAGGCGGAACAAAGAGGCGGTGGCGGCTCAGGAGGAGGATGCAGGCGGAGCAGAGAGCCGCCATGATGCTGACAGTGAAGAGGTGAGCAGAACCCCCCCCCCCCCCCCCCCCCCCCCCCCTCCCTCCACATGAGCAGGACACCTGAGGTCTGCATGATATTAGATATTTGGCTGATATCCGATATGCCGATATTAAAGATTCATGGCTGATAACCAACATTGATACCTAGAAGAGGGCGTCCACCACAGCTGTTGCACCCCCCCCCCCCCCCCCCCCCCATTCATAAATAAATAAATAAAAAAAAAAAAAAAAAAAAAAAAAGAATAAAAATTTGATTTAAAAAAAAATAAAAAAAACATAAAAAAATAGATACAATAGATATGGAAAATAAAATAAAAAAAAAGATCTAAAAAATTTGATTTAAAAAAAACAAAAAAATTAATAAAAATTAGATTTAAAAAAAAAAAACAAATAATAGCTATGGTAAATAAATAAATGAATAAAAAGTTTTTTAAAAAAACAAACCAAAAAAAAAAAAAATTAGATTAAAAAAAAACTGAAAAAATGAATATATGCATAACAGGAATTAATATTTTATAAAGTGATATAAAATAAATAGAAATAAAAGAGCAAATTAAATGAAATGGAAAAATGAATTTCAGCTACAGTAAAAAGGTGTTGAGCTTCCTCTTAAAAACATCATCAGTCTGCAGCTCTGAGGTTCTCCAGCTGTTCCACAGACGAGGACCGTGATGGTGGAATGTGAGTTCTAGATACCACACTGAGCATCAGATGGATGAAAGGCCCAGGACCACGAAGACGTCCATAAACCAGTAAAACCAGTCCTGAGACACGGGGGGGGCGATGCAGCCGCTTTAAACTGGTGTGATGATCCCGACCCGGTCCGGACCGTCAGAACTGGTGCTGCTGAGTTCTGCAGTCTCTGGAAGCCAGAAACAGACGGGTAGGACTGGGAAAATATCGATACTCTAAAATATGGCGATATTTTCATTTGCTGACATAATGATATTTGAAAATGTGGTATCTATTTCACTAATGAAATCTCACGAGATTTCACCGTTTTCTTACCAAATCTCTCGAGATTTCGTTGGTAAAGTAGCTCAGTGTCGCATTTTTGAATATCTATGTGAAATCTGCTTACGATGATATTGCGATATTTCAGTGTATGGATATTTTCCCAGCCCTACAGCAGGGCTTCACAGCAGTACTGGGAGTAAAAGCATGGGCTCCTCCGTGCTGGGGGGGCGGAGGAGGACGGAGGAACGGCGGCTCCGGCCGTTTGCTGACATGATTAAATCTTGGTGACAGCTGTGATGTGTGGAACAGAGAACACGGAGAACAGCAGCTCTCTCTCTGACAGGGTTCTAAACCAACCCTCTGCCTCTGCTTCTCCAGTGTCTGCGGCAGTCTCGGGGCATTCTGGGTAATGTAGTCGTGTCTTTCTGTCTCCTCAGTTCAGCCCTAAAGACGTGGAGCTGTCGGAAACCTCCAAGATGTCGGACTCCACCACGGTGAGTTGGTTCCTCTGAGCGGTTCCTCTGAGACCCATGTGATCTGACCCGGATGTTTCTGTCCAGACCGCCACCGTTACTCCTCTTCCTCCGGAGTCTCTGATTCCTCCAGAAACCCACGAGAAGCACAAGCTGCCCCTCATCAGGTCAGCCTGCATCTTCATCATCTGCCGACAGCAAATACTCGCTCTCTTCTAATCCGCAGGGATTAAGCCTGAAACTCCATACGCTGCCACCTGGTTCATGAACCAGCCAGTCATCATCAGAACATTTAATCCCAGTCATCATCAGAACCTTTAATCCCAGTCATCATCAGAACCTTTAATCCCAGTCATCATCAGAACCTTTAATCCCAGTCAACATCAGAACCTTTAATCACAGTCATCATCAGAACCTTTAATCCCAGTCAGCATCAGAACCTTTAATCCCAGTCATCATCAGAACCTTTAATCCCAGTCATCATCAGAACCTTTAATCCCAGTCAACATCAGAACCTTTAATCACAGTCATCATCAGAACCTTTAATCCCAGTCAGCATCAGAACCTTTAATCCCAGTCAGCATCAGAACCTTTAATCCCAGTCAGCATCAGAGCCTCTAATCCCAGTCAGCATCAGAACCTTTAATCCCAGTCATCATCAGAACCTTTAATCCCAGTCAGCATCAGAGCCTCTAATCCCAGTCAGCATCAGAACATTTAATCCCAGTCATCATCAGAACCTTTAATCCCAGTCAGCATCAGAACCTTTAATCCCAGTCAGCATTTAGAACCTCTAATCCCAGTCAGCATCCAGAACCTTTAATCCCAGTCATCATCAGAACCTTTAATCCCAGTCAGCATCAGAACCTTTAATCCCAGTCATCATCAGAACCTTTAATCCCAGTCAGCATCAGAACCTTTAATCCCAGTCAGCATTTAGAACCTCTAATCCCAGTCAGCATCCAGAACCTTTAATCCCAGTCAGCATCCAGAACCTTTAATCCCAGTCATCATCAGAACCTTTAATCCCAGTCAGCATCAGAACCTTTAATCCCAGTCAGCATTTAGAACCTCTAATCCCAGTCAGCATCCAGAACCTTTAATCCCAGTCAGCATCCAGAACCTTTAATCCCAGTCATCATCAGAACCTTTAATCCCAGTCAGCATCTAGAACCTTTAATCCCAGTCCGCATCAGAACATTTAATCCCAGTCAGCATCTAGAACCTTTAATCCCAGTCAGCATCTAGAACCTTTAATCCCAGTCAGCATCAGAACCTTTAATCCCAGTCCGCATCAGAACATTTAATCCCAGTCTGCATCTAGAACCTTTAATCCCAGTCAGCATCAGAACCTTTAATCCCAGTCCGCATCAGAACATTTAATCCCAGTCATCATCAGAACCTTTAATCCCTGTCAGCATCAGAACCTTTAATCCCAGTCAGCATCAGAACCTTTAATCCCAGTCAGCATCAGAACCTTTAATCCCAGTCAGCATCTAGAACCTTTAATCCCAGTCATCATCAGAACCTTTAATCCCAGTCAGCATCCAGAACCTTTAATCCCAGTCAGCATCCAGAACCTCTAATCCCAGTCAGCATCAGAACATTTAATCCCAGTCACCATCAGAACCTTTAATCCCAGTCAACATCAGAACCTTTAATCCCAGTCAGCATCAGAACCTTTAATCCCAGTCATCATCAGAACCTTTAATCCCAGTCAGCATCCAGAACCTTTAATCCCAGTCAGCATCCAGAACCTTTAATCCCAGTCAGCATCCAGAACCTTTAATCCCAGTCAGCATCAGAACCTTTAATCCCAGTCATCATCAGAACCTTTAATCCCAGTCATCATCAGAACCTTTAATCCCAGTCAGTGTCTAGAACCTTTAATCCCAGTCAGCATCAGAACCTTTAATCCCAGTCAGCATCAGAACCTTTAATCCCAGTCCGCATCAGAACATTTAATCCCAGTCAGCATCTAGAACCTTTAATTCCAGTCAGCATCAGAACCTTTAATCCCAGTCATCATCAGAACCTTTAATCCCAGTCATCATCAGAACCTTTAATCCCAGTCAGTGTCTAGAACCTTTAATCCCAGTCAGCATCAGAACCTTTAATCCCAGTCAGCATCAGAACCTTTAATCCCAGTCCGCATCAGAACATTTAATCCCAGTCAGCATCAGAACCTTTAATCCCAGTCCGCATCAGAACATTTAATCCCAGTCAGCATCAGAACCTTTAATCCCAGTCAGCATCAGAACCTTAAATCCCAGTCAGCATCTAGAACCTTTAATCCCAGTCAGCATCCAGAACCTCTAATCCCAGTCAGCATCAGAACATTTAATCCCAGTCACCATCAGAACCTTTAATCCCAGTCAACATCAGAACCTTTAATCCCAGTCAGCATCAGAACCTTTAATCCCAGTCAGCATCAGAACCTTTAATCCCAGTCCGCATCAGAACATTTAATCCCAGTCAGCATCAGAACCTTTAATCCCAGTCAGCATCAGAACCTTTAATCCCAGTCAGCATCTAGAACATTCAGTCATCATCAGAACCTTTAATCCCAGTCAGCATCAGAACCTTTAATCCCAGTCAGCATCTAGAACATTCAGTCAACATCAGAACCTTTAATCCCAGTCAGCATCAGAACCTTTAATCCCAGTCCGCATCAGAACATTTAATCCCAGTCAGCATCAGAACCTTTAATCCCAGTCAGCATCAGAACCTTTAATCCCAGTCATCATCAGAACCTTTAATCCCAGTCAGCATCAGAACCTTTAACCCCAGTCCGCATCAGAACATTTAATCCCAGTCATCATCAGAACCTTTAATCCCTGTCAGCATCAGAACCTTTAATCCCAGTCAGCATCAGAACCTTTAATCCCAGTCAGCATCAGAACCTTTAATCCCAGTCAGCATCCAGAACCTCTAATCCCAGTCAGCATCAGAACATTTAATCCCAGTCACCATCAGAACCTTTAATCCCAGTCAACATCAGAACCTTTAATCCCAGTCAGCATCAGAACCTTTAATCCCAGTCAGCATCAGAACCTTTAATCCCAGTCCGCATCAGAACATTTAATCCCAGTCAGCATCAGAACCTTTAATCCCAGTCAGCATCAGAACCTTTAATCCCAGTCAGCATCTAGAACATTCAGTCATCATCAGAACCTTTAATCCCAGTCAGCATCAGAACCTTTAATCCCAGTCAGCATCTAGAACATTCAGTCAACATCAGAACCTTTAATCCCAGTCAGCATCAGAACCTTTAATCCCAGTCAGCATCAGAACCTTTAATCCCAGTCCGCATCAGAACATTTAATCCCAGTCAGCATCAGAACCTTTAATCCCAGTCAGCATCAGAACCTTTAATCCCAGTCATCATCAGAACCTTTAATCCCAGTCAGCATCAGAACCTTTAATCCCAGTCAGCATCAGAACCTTTAATCCCAGTCAGCATCAGAACCTTTAATCCCAGTCAGCATCAGAACCTTTAATCCCAGTCAGCATCTAGAACATTCAGTCATCATCAGAACCTTTAATCCCAGTCCGCATTAGGGCTGTCAACGAATATTCTAAATTCGAATATATGTTCGAATATTAATAAAAATCCAAGATTCGAATGTGAAAATTAATATTCGAACTTTAAATAAACGGTGGGAAAAATAGCCTATTTTAGGCCTATTATTATTATTAGGCCTACATTTGCTACACTGGTTTGATTACAGGCCGACTGTTTCAAGTTGCTCCATGTTTATTGCAGCTGCTCCAGCATTCATTGTTCGTTAATTTCATTTCAATTTGTCGGGATCTTTAATCGCTCGCACAAGTTAAGGTGATGCGGGGGGGTGGGGGAACTGCAGCGAGTTCATTTTCTAATTTCCAGGGCATTGTTAAAGATGTTAATAATGAAATAAACACTAAAAAAAAACATAGACGAAACCGGCTAAACGCCACAACTAGACCGTCCACTATTGCCTGGGAAGCGTTTCTGTACATAATTAGAACAGATGAGAATCGGACTTTTTTCTTAACATGGAGGAAATCTGGAAGGACGTCACATTCCTGGTTGTTGGAACAGCATTGGAAAACTTTAATTGTGGTAATAAGCGAATAAGAAGATCGCGGACATTTATTTCATGAAGATTTCTTCTCTGTGACAAAAGTGGACATTTCTGCTGCTCGCGCTCAGTCCACTGATGTCAGTGTGTTCGTATCAGGAAGGAATATCGGACACACAGAACAGAGGAGGAATAACTTGCTGCCACGTTGGAGAAAACACTGGATTTAATCACTAACAACAAAAACACGGTAAATTATGATGAACACTCATTAACCTGACACTTTAATTTACGTATCTATGCTCCGGAAAATGAGGCACTGCATAACGTTTTTATGCTAGCTAATGCTAAACGAGACAGCTGAGTGTTGCTGTAAGTTAATGACTTATCAGGGAGATATTGTGAAATATAAGGTTATTTGCTCTGATCAGGGCAACGTTGAGACCAGAAAATAAAAACAGTTCAGTCGCAAACACAAAGAAATCAGGAAGACGGTTTCCTGCAGCCTTTAGTTTCATTTGCAGGACATATGAAGGCTACGTGGTCTGTACAGTCCTTAAACAATACCAAAAGCCAAATTTATGACAAAATAGATAAGTAGCGAGCTCTGAAAGGGTTTGGTTTTTTAAACTTTGATAAGTAATCACGAGATTTCCGTGTTATTCCGGTGTGGCTTGTCATTAAAGCCAGTTTCCAGAGATGAATAATAGTTTAAATCAATGCTCCGATGTAAATAAATAAAATGTCAGAATACTTTAGAGATCTCTGGATAACATACCTATAGGTTATCATGACCTTAGACGACTGTCCAACATTGTAAATCCAGATATTGACGCTGCTTTCCATGTTGGCAGATAGGAGGTAATTGGGACTCGTTCCCTAGGCAACGGCGGCAGCGCAAGATGGCGCAACACACAAAACGCTCGTCGGCTGAGTCTGTACAAGTAGTTATATCTTGTATTAGTTTGTCCTCCTGTACATTGCTCAAATGGATATTCGAATTTATTCGAATTATGTATAAATTTTAGAGCAAATATTCGAATATCATTTTGGAGCAATTTTGACAGCCCTAGTCCGCATCAGAACATTTAATCCCAGTCATCATCAGAACCTTTAATCCCAGTCAGCATTTAGAACCTTTAATCCCAGTCCGCATCAGAACATTTAATCCCAGTCAGCATCAGAACCTTTAATCCCAGTCAGCATCAGAACCTTTAATCCCAGTCAGTGTCTAGAACCTTTAATCCCAGTCAGCATCAGAACCTTTAATCCCAGTCAGCATCAGAACCTTTAATCCCAGTCCGCATCAGAACATTTAATCCCAGTCAGCATCAGAACCTTTAATCCCAGTCAGCATCAGAACCTTTAATCCCAGTCAGCATCAGAACCTTTAATCCCAGTCATCATCAGAACCTTTAATCCCAGTCATCATCAGAACCTTTAATCCCTGTCAGCATCAGAACCTTTAATCCCAGTCAGCATCAGAACCTTTAATCCCAGTCAGCATCAGAACCTTTAATCCCTGTCAGCATCAGAACCTTTAATCCCAGTCAGCATCAGAACCTTTAATCCCAGTCAGCATCAGAACCTTTAATCCCAGTCAGCATCCAGAACCTCTAATCCCAGTCAGCATCAGAACATTTAATCCCAGTCACCATCAGAACCTTTAATCCCAGTCAACATCAGAACCTTTAATCCCAGTCAGCATCAGAACCTTTAATCCCAGTCAGCATCAGAACCTTTAATCCCAGTCCGCATCAGAACATTTAATCCCAGTCAGCATCAGAACCTTTAATCCCAGTCAGCATCTAGAACATTCAGTCATCATCAGAACCTTTAATCCCATTCAGCATCAGAACCTTTAATCACAGTCATCATCAGAACATTCAGTCATCATCAGAACCTTTAATCCCAGTCAGCATCAGAACCTTTAATCCCAGTCATCATCAGAACCTTTAATCCCAGTCAGCATTTAGAACCTTTAATCCCAGTCCGCATCAGAACATTTAATCCCAGTCAGCATCAGAACCTTTAATCCCAGTCAGCATCAGAACCTTTAATCACAGTCATCATCAGAACATTCAGTCATCATCAGAACCTTTAATCCCAGTCCGCATCAGAACATTTAATCCCAGTCATCATCAGAACCTTTAATCCCAGTCAGCATTTAGAACCTTTAATCCCAGTCCGCATCAGAACATTTAATCCCAGTCAGCATCAGAACCTTTAATCCCAGTCCGCATCAGAACCTTTAATCCCAGTCAGCATCAGAACCTTTAATCCCAGTCAGCATCAGAACCTTTAATCCCTGTCAGCATCAGAACCTTTAATCCCAGTCAGCATCAGAACCTTTAATCCCAGTCAGCATCAGAACCTTTAATCCCAGTCAGCATCCAGAACCTCTAATCCCAGTCAGCATCAGAACATTTAATCCCAGTCACCATCAGAACCTTTAATCCCAGTCAACATCAGAACCTTTAATCCCAGTCAGCATCAGAACCTTTAATCCCAGTCAGCATCAGAACCTTTAATCCCAGTCCGCATCAGAACATTTAATCCCAGTCAGCATCAGAACCTTTAATCCCAGTCAGCATCTAGAACATTCAGTCATCATCAGAACCTTTAATCCCAGTCAGCATCAGAACCTTTAATCACAGTCATCATCAGAACATTCAGTCATCATCAGAACCTTTAATCCCAGTCCGCATCAGAACATTTAATCCCAGTCATCATCAGAACCTTTAATCCCAGTCAGCATTTAGAACCTTTAATCCCAGTCCGCATCAGAACATTTAATCCCAGTCAGCATCAGAACCTTTAATCCCAGTCAGCATCAGAACCTTTAATCCCAGTCATCATCAGAACATTCAGTCATCATCAGAACCTTTAATCCCAGTCCGCATCAGAACATTTAATCCCAGTCATCATCAGAACCTTTAATCCCAGTCAGCATTTAGAACCTTTAATCCCAGTCCGCATCAGAACATTTAATCCCAGTCAGCATCAGAACCTTTAATCCCAGTCCGCATCAGAACATTTAATCCCAGTCAGCATCAGAACCTTTAATCCCAGTCAGCATCAGAACATTTAATCCCAGTCAGCATCAGAACCTTTAATCCCAGTCAGCATCAGAACATTTAATCCCAGTCATCATCAGAACCTTTAATCCCAGTCATCATCAGAACCTTTAATCCCAGTCAACATCAGAACCTTTAATCCCAGTCAACATCAGAACCTTTAATCACAGTCATCATCAGAACCTTTAATCCCAGTCAGCATCAGAACCTTTAATCCCAGTCAGCATCAGAGCCTCTAATCCCAGTCACCATCAGAACCTTTAATCCCAGTCATCATCAGAACCTTTAATCCCAGTCAGCATCAGAGCCTCTAATCCCAGACAGCATCAGAACATTTAATCCCAGTCATCATCAGAACCTTTAATCCCAGTCAGCATCAGAACCTTTAATCCCAGTCAGCATTTAGAACCTCTAATCCCAGTCAGCATCCAGAACCTTTAATCCCAGTCATCATCAGAACCTTTAATCCCAGTCAGCATCAGAACCTTTAATCCCAGTCAGCATCAGAACCTTTAATCCCAGTCAGTATCAGAACCTTTAATCCCAGTCAGCATCAGAACCTTTAATCCCAGTCACCATCAGAACCTTTAATCCCAGTCAGCATCAGAACCTTTAATCCCAGTCAGCATTTAGAACCTCTAATCCCAGTCAGCATCCAGAACCTTTAATCCCAGTCAGCATCCAGAACCTTTAATCCCAGTCAGCATCCAGAACCTTTAATCCCAGTCAGCATCCAGAACCTTTAATCCCAGTCATCATCAGAACCTTTAATCCCAGTCAGCATCAGAACCTTTAATCCCAGTCCGCATCAGAACATTTAATCCCAGTCAGCATCAGAACCTTTAATCCCAGTCAGCATCTAGAACCTTTAATCCCAGTCAGCATCAGAACCTTTAATCCCAGTCCGCATCAGAACATTTAATCCCAGTCTGCATCTAGAACCTTTAATCCCAGTCAGCATCAGAACATTTAATCCCAGTCCGCATCAGAACATTTAATCCCAGTCATCATCAGAACCTTTAATCCCTGTCAGCATCAGAACCTTTAATCCCAGTCAGCATCAGAACCTTTAATCCCAGTCAGCATCAGAACCTTTAATCCCAGTCAGCATCTAGAACCTTTAATCCCAGTCATCATCAGAACCTTTAATCCCAGTCAGTATCCAGAACCTTTAATCCCAGTCAGCATCCAGAACCTCTAATCCCAGTCAGCATCAGAACATTTAATCCCAGTCACCATCAGAACCTTTAATCCCAGTCAACATCAGAACCTTTAATCCCAGTCAGCATCAGAACCTTTAATCCCAGTCATCATCAGAACCTTTAATCCCAGTCAGCATCCAGAACCTTTAATCCCAGTCAGCATCCAGAACCTTTAATCCCAGTCAGCATCAGAACCTTTAATCCCAGTCATCATCAGAACCTTTAATCCCAGTCATCATCAGAACCTTTAATCCCAGTCAGTGTCTAGAACCTTTAATCCCAGTCAGTGTCTAGAACCTTTAATCCCAGTCAGCATCAGAACCTTTAATCCCAGTCATCATCAGAACCTTTAATCCCAGTCAGTGTCTAGAACCTTTAATCCCAGTCATCATCAGAACCTTTAATCCCAGTCATCATCAGAACCTTTAATCCCAGTCAGTGTCTAGAACCTTTAATCCCAGTCCGCATCAGAACATTTAATCCCAGTCAGCATCAGAACCTTTAATCCCAGTCCGCATCAGAACATTTAATCCCAGTCATCATCAGAACCTTTAATCCCTGTCAGCATCAGAACCTTTAATCCCAGTCAGCATCAGAACCTTTAATCCCAGTCAGCATCAGAACCTTTAATCCCAGTCAGCATCTAGAACATTCAGTCATCATCAGAACCTTTAATCCCAGTCCGCATCAGAACATTTAATCCCAGTCATCATCAGAACCTTTAATCCCAGTCAGCATTTAGAACCTTTAATCCCAGTCCGCATCAGAACATTTAATCCCAGTCAGCATCAGAACCTTTAATCCCAGTCAGCATCAGAACCTTTAATCCCAGTCCGCATCAGAACATTTAATCCCAGTCAGCATCAGAACCTTTAATCCCAGTCAGCATCAGAACCTTTAATCCCAGTCAGTGTCTAGAACCTTTAATCCCAGTCAGCATCAGAACCTTTAATCCCAGTCAGCATCAGAACCTTTAATCCCAGTCCGCATCAGAACATTTAATCCCAGTCAGCATCAGAACCTTTAATCCCAGTCAGCATCAGAACCTTTAATCCCAGTCAGCATCAGAACCTTTAATCCCAGTCATCATCAGAACCTTTAATCCCTGTCAGCATCAGAACCTTTAATCCCAGTCAGCATTAGAACCTTTAATCCCAGTCAGCATCAGAACCTTTAATCCCTGTCAGCATCAGAACCTTTAATCCCAGTCAGCATCAGAACCTTTAATCCCAGTCAGCATCAGAACCTTTAATCCCAGTCAGCATCCAGAACCTCTAATCCCAGTCAGCATCAGAACATTTAATCCCAGTCACCATCAGAACCTTTAATCCCAGTCAACATCAGAACCTTTAATCCCAGTCAGCATCAGAACCTTTAATCCCAGTCAGCATCAGAACCTTTAATCCCAGTCCGCATCAGAACATTTAATCCCAGTCAGCATCAGAACCTTTAATCCCAGTCAGCATCTAGAACATTCAGTCATCATCAGAACCTTTAATCCCAGTCAGCATCAGAACCTTTAATCACAGTCATCATCAGAACATTCAGTCATCATCAGAACCTTTAATCCCAGTCCGCATCAGAACATTTAATCCCAGTCATCATCAGAACCTTTAATCCCAGTCAGCATTTAGAACCTTTAATCCCAGTCCGCATCAGAACATTTAATCCCAGTCAGCATCAGAACCTTTAATCCCAGTCAGCATCAGAACCTTTAATCCCAGTCCGCATCAGAACATTTAATCCCAGTCAGCATCAGAACCTTTAATCCCAGTCAGCATCAGAACCTTTAATCCCAGTCAGTGTCTAGAACCTTTAATCCCAGTCAGCATCAGAACCTTTAATCCCAGTCAGCATCAGAACCTTTAATCCCAGTCCGCATCAGAACATTTAATCCCAGTCAGCATCAGAACCTTTAATCCCAGTCAGCATCAGAACCTTTAATCCCAGTCAGCATCCAGAACCTCTAATCCCAGTCAGCATCAGAACATTTAATCCCAGTCACCATCAGAACCTTTAATCCCAGTCAACATCAGAACCTTTAATCCCAGTCAGCATCAGAACCTTTAATCCCAGTCAGCATCAGAACCTTTAATCCCAGTCCGCATCAGAACATTTAATCCCAGTCAGCATCAGAACCTTTAATCCCAGTCAGCATCTAGAACATTCAGTCATCATCAGAACCTTTAATCCCAGTCAGCATCAGAACCTTTAATCACAGTCATCATCAGAACATTCAGTCATCATCAGAACCTTTAATCCCAGTCCGCATCAGAACATTTAATCCCAGTCATCATCAGAACCTTTAATCCCAGTCAGCATCAGAACCTTTAATCCCAGTCAGCATCTAGAACATTTAATCCCAGTCATCATCAGAACCTTTAATCCCAGTCAGCATTTAGAACCTTTAATCCCAGTCAGCATCAGAACCTTTAATCCCAGTCAGCATCAGAACCTTTAATCCCAGTCAGCATCAGAACATTTAATCCCAGTCATCATCAGAACCTTTAATCCCAGTCATCATCAGAACCTTTAATCCCAGTCAACATCAGAACCTTTAATCCCAGTCAACATCAGAACCTTTAATCACAGTCATCATCAGAACCTTTAATCCCAGTCAGCATCAGAACCTTTAATCCCAGTCAGCATCAGAGCCTCTAATCCCAGTCAGCATCAGAACCTTTAATCCCAGTCATCATCAGAACCTTTAATCCCAGTCAGCATCAGAGCCTCTAATCCCAGACAGCATCAGAACATTTAATCCCAGTCATCATCAGAACCTTTAATCCCAGTCAGCATCAGAACCTTTAATCCCAGTCAGCATTTAGAACCTCTAATCCCAGTCAGCATCCAGAACCTTTAATCCCAGTCATCATCAGAACCTTTAATCCCAGTCAGCATCAGAACCTTTAATCCCAGTCAGCATCAGAACCTTTAATCCCAGTCAGTATCAGAACCTTTAATCCCAGTCAGCATCAGAACCTTTAATCCCAGTCACCATCAGAACCTTTAATCCCAGTCAGCATCAGAACCTTTAATCCCAGTCAGCATTTAGAACCTCTAATCCCAGTCAGCATCCAGAACCTTTAATCCCAGTCAGCATCCAGAACCTTTAATCCCAGTCAGCATCCAGAACCTTTAATCCCAGTCAGCATCCAGAACCTTTAATCCCAGTCATCATCAGAACCTTTAATCCCAGTCAGCATCAGAACCTTTAATCCCAGTCCGCATCAGAACATTTAATCCCAGTCAGCATCAGAACCTTTAATCCCAGTCAGCATCTAGAACCTTTAATCCCAGTCAGCATCAGAACCTTTAATCCCAGTCCGCATCAGAACATTTAATCCCAGTCAGCATCTAGAACCTTTAATCCCAGTCAGCATCAGAACATTTAATCCCAGTCCGCATCAGAACATTTAATCCCAGTCATCATCAGAACCTTTAATCCCTGTCAGCATCAGAACCTTTAATCCCAGTCAGCATCAGAACCTTTAATCCCAGTCAGCATCAGAACCTTTAATCCCAGTCAGCATCTAGAACCTTTAATCCCAGTCATCATCAGAACCTTTAATCCCAGTCAGTATCCAGAACCTTTAATCCCAGTCAGCATCCAGAACCTCTAATCCCAGTCAGCATCAGAACATTTAATCCCAGTCACCATCAGAACCTTTAATCCCAGTCAACATCAGAACCTTTAATCCCAGTCAGCATCAGAACCTTTAATCCCAGTCATCATCAGAACCTTTAATCCCAGTCAGCATCCAGAACCTTTAATCCCAGTCAGCATCTAGAAACTTTAATCCCAGTCAGCATCAGAACCTTTAATCCCAGTCATCATCAGAACCTTTAATCCCAGTCATCATCAGAACCTTTAATCCCAGTCAGTGTCTAGAACCTTTAATCCCAGTCAGCATCAGAACCTTTAATCCCAGTCATCATCAGAACCTTTAATCCCAGTCAGTGTCTAGAACCTTTAATCCCAGTCATCATCAGAACCTTTAATCCCAGTCATCATCAGAACCTTTAATCCCAGTCAGTGTCTAGAACCTTTAATCCCAGTCCGCATCAGAACATTTAATCCCAGTCAGCATCAGAACCTTTAATCCCAGTCCGCATCAGAACATTTAATCCCAGTCATCATCAGAACCTTTAATCCCTGTCAGCATCAGAACCTTTAATCCCAGTCAGCATCAGAACCTTTAATCCCAGTCAGCATCAGAACCTTTAATCCCAGTCAGCATCTAGAACATTCAGTCATCATCAGAACCTTTAATCCCAGTCCGCATCAGAACATTTAATCCCAGTCATCATCAGAACCTTTAATCCCAGTCAGCATTTAGAACCTTTAATCCCAGTCCGCATCAGAACATTTAATCCCAGTCAGCATCAGAACCTTTAATCCCAGTCAGCATCAGAACCTTTAATCCCAGTCCGCATCAGAACATTTAATCCCAGTCAGCATCAGAACCTTTAATCCCAGTCAGCATCAGAACCTTTAATCCCAGTCAGTGTCTAGAACCTTTAATCCCAGTCAGCATCAGAACCTTTAATCCCAGTCAGCATCAGAACCTTTAATCCCAGTCCGCATCAGAACATTTAATCCCAGTCAGCATCAGAACCTTTAATCCCAGTCAGCATCAGAACCTTTAATCCCAGTCAGCATCAGAACCTTTAATCCCAGTCATCATCAGAACCTTTAATCCCTGTCAGCATCAGAACCTTTAATCCCAGTCAGCATTAGAACCTTTAATCCCAGTCAGCATCAGAACCTTTAATCCCTGTCAGCATCAGAACCTTTAATCCCAGTCAGCATCAGAACCTTTAATCCCAGTCAGCATCAGAACCTTTAATCCCAGTCAGCATCCAGAACCTCTAATCCCAGTCAGCATCAGAACATTTAATCCCAGTCACCATCAGAACCTTTAATCCCAGTCAACATCAGAACCTTTAATCCCAGTCAGCATCAGAACCTTTAATCCCAGTCAGCATCAGAACCTTTAATCCCAGTCCGCATCAGAACATTTAATCCCAGTCAGCATCAGAACCTTTAATCCCAGTCAGCATCTAGAACATTCAGTCATCATCAGAACCTTTAATCCCAGTCAGCATCAGAACCTTTAATCACAGTCATCATCAGAACATTCAGTCATCATCAGAACCTTTAATCCCAGTCCGCATCAGAACATTTAATCCCAGTCATCATCAGAACCTTTAATCCCAGTCAGCATTTAGAACCTTTAATCCCAGTCCGCATCAGAACATTTAATCCCAGTCAGCATCAGAACCTTTAATCCCAGTCAGCATCAGAACCTTTAATCCCAGTCCGCATCAGAACATTTAATCCCAGTCAGCATCAGAACCTTTAATCCCAGTCAGCATCAGAACCTTTAATCCCAGTCAGTGTCTAGAACCTTTAATCCCAGTCATCATCAGAACCTTTAATCCCAGTCAGTGTCAGAACCTTTAATCCCAGTCCGCATCAGAACATTTAATCCCAGTCAGCATCAGAACCTTTAATCCCAGTCAGCATCAGAACCTTTAATCCCAGTCAGCATCCAGAACCTCTAATCCCAGTCAGCATCAGAACATTTAATCCCAGTCACCATCAGAACCTTTAATCCCAGTCAACATCAGAACCTTTAATCCCAGTCAGCATCAGAACCTTTAATCCCAGTCAGCATCAGAACCTTTAATCCCAGTCCGCATCAGAACATTTAATCCCAGTCAGCATCAGAACCTTTAATCCCAGTCAGCATCTAGAACATTCAGTCATCATCAGAACCTTTAATCCCAGTCAGCATCAGAACCTTTAATCACAGTCATCATCAGAACATTCAGTCATCATCAGAACCTTTAATCCCAGTCCGCATCAGAACATTTAATCCCAGTCATCATCAGAACCTTTAATCCCAGTCAGCATCAGAACCTTTAATCCCAGTCAGCATCTAGAACATTTAATCCCAGTCATCATCAGAACCTTTAATCCCAGTCAGCATTTAGAACCTTTAATCCCAGTCAGCATCAGAACCTTTAATCCCAGTCAGCATCAGAACCTTTAATCCCAGTCAGCATCAGAACATTTAATCCCAGTCATCATCAGAACATTTAATCCCAGTCAGCATCTAGAACCTTTAATCCCAGTCAGCATCAGAACCTTTAATCCCAGTCAGCATCTAGAACCTTTAATCCCAGTCAGCATCTAGAACCTTTAATCCCAGTCAGCATCAAGAACCTTTAATCCCAGTCAGCATCTAGAACCTTTAATCCCAGTCAGCATCAGAACCTTTAATCCCAGTCAGTATCCAGAACCTTTAATCCCAGTCAGCATCTAGAACCTTTAATCCCAGTCAGCATCTAGAACATTTAATCCTGGTCCATGTTCCGACCCGGTCTGGTCCATGTTCTGACCCGGTCCGGTCCATGTTCTGACCCGGTCCATGTTCTGACCCGGTCCGGTCCATGTTCTGACCCGGTCCATGTTCTGACCCGGTCCGGTCCATGTTCTGACCCGGTCCGGTCCATGTTCTGACCCGGTCTGTATCTGTGCTCAGTGTGAAAGGGGAGGTGGTCTGCAGCCAGAAGGACTTCCGGATCAACCTGTTCTTCCCTGGAGAAGAGGACCTGATCCTGCTCAGACTCGGGTCAACTACAAACTCCAGGTTCCTTCTGGACCAGCATCCTGCAGACTCTGAGGTCCTCCAGAACCAGCACCAGCCAGGTTTCAGAACCACCTTCTTGTCTCATTGGGTTCTGCTTTACGTTTGGACCAGCAGTTCACCAAACCTTTTTTTCTGAAGATGATGCTGCAGAGAACTCCCTCCCTGCTGGTGACAACATGGACCTGGACCAGGACCAGGTCCCGGATCCGAACCCAGACCCGGACCCAGAGGAGCACGTGGAGCGGCACCAAGCCTCGGTACACACAGGTTAACTCTCACCTGGACAGGTATGTGAGATCCGAACTAGAACTGACTCACGTTGATGTTTCAGGCTCCGAGTGACGTCCGGATGATCCGAGATAGACGCCAGATGGAGGCTGACCGCCAGAGGAAGGAGGAGGCGGAGCTTCCATCACCTGTAGGACAACCACACCTTTCACACCTTTCAACACAAAATATCTTCATCTTTCCATCCATCTCCTTTTTTCAGTTCTTACTATTAATCTGCTCAATGCAAAACAAAATGCACCATGTAGCATAGCAGCATGACTCAGCTAAAAGACTAACAAGCATCAATGCTAACATGTAGCATAGCAGCATGACTCAGCTGAAAGACTCTACCAAGCATCAATGCTAACATGTAGCATAGCAGCATGACTCAGCTGAAAGACTCTACCAAGCATCAATGCTAACATGTAGCATAGCAGCATGACTCAGCTGAAAGACTCTACCAAGCATCAATGCTAACATGTAGCAGAGCAACATGACTCAGCTGAAAGACTCTACCAAGCATCAATGCTAACATGTAGCATAGCAGCATGACTCAGCTAAAAGACTAACAAGCATCAATGCTAACATGTAGCATAGCAGCATGACTCAGCTAAAAGACTCTACCAAGCATCAATGCTAACATGTAGCATAGCATCCATAACAAAATTCATATTAAAGCAGAGACTGCTGGTTACAGAGACGTCTGTCTCATCACTGGTGGACAGAAACTCAATCAGAGACCAGCTATCACATCATTCCTAGTACTTCTTGACTTGTTCCTAGTACTACTTTACTCATTCTTAGGACTGTTTGTTCCCAGGACTACTTTACTTATTCGTAATACTACTTAACTCATTCGTAGTACTGCTTTACTCATTCCTAGTCCTACTTACATTGCTCGGGTTGCTTCTTCCTAAGTTTACCTGTCTGCGTGCTTACCTGACTTAGGCCCCGCCTCCCTCCCCAATGGCTGCATCACTCCTCCCTCCTCTGCCCAGTAACAACGTGACTGTAACGTTCAGCTGAGGCTGTTTGTCTGCGCACCTTCACCCTGTTTTACATGCAGTCTCCACCAGGGGGCGCACCTTCACCCTGTTTTACATGCAGTCTCCACCAGGGGGCGCACCTGAGTTTTACATGCAGTCTCCACCAGGGGGCGCACCTGAGTTTTACATGCAGTCTCCACCAGGGGGCGCACCTGAGTTTTACATGCAGTCTCCACCAGGGGGCGCACTTGAGTCGGTCTGAAGGTTCCTCTGTTTCTGTGTTCCAGGTGGACATGTGGACGCTGCACAATCCGTACGATGCTGTCGGGGAAGAGAAGGCCTTTAAAGCAGGCGAGTGTCCGGCCGCCCAGCTGTGTGTGTGTGTGCGTGTGTGTCACGGCTGACGGAGCGTGTCCTCTCCATCATGGCTGACGGAGCGTGTCCTCTCCATCATGGCTGACGGAGCGTGTCCTCTCCATCACGGCTGACGGAGCGTGTCCTCTCCATCATGGCTGACGGAGCGTGTCCTCTCCATCATGGCTGACGGAGCGTGTCCTCTGCAGGGAAGTGTTACAGAGTTCCTGATGGTCTGGATGAAGGAGGGAAGAGGAAGAGGAAGCGAGCGGCATCCCTGCAGGACTTCAGGAGCTGGTTCAGAGGAGCCTGTAAGTCCAGACCGGTTCTGCTCACAGATCATCATCATTTCATTTATGACCTCCACCGATGAGGTCATGTTTCCATGGCGACGGTTTGTCCGTCCGTCTGTCACCTTACAGAAAGAGTTCTGGACGGATTGACCTGAGATCTTCACCAGCCGCGTGTCTCAGTCCGAGGACGAACAGTAGCATGCATGCAGTTATCGGGCCGATAACAGGGAATTATGACGTCATTCCGATAAGTCCGATACCATGACAACTTACACTGAAAAATCGCAATATTTTCATCATGCAGATTTCATGTAAATATCCAAAAATGCGATATTGATCTATTTTACCAACAAAAAGCAGCGAGATTTTCTGACTGAACAACGAAATCTCGCGAGATTTCATTAGTAAAATAGATCGATGACACATTTTAAAATTTATCTGTTACCGGTATCGGTTATCGGTATCGGCCTTTAGGGGCTGAAATTTATCGGTTACCGGTATCGGTTATCGGTATCGGCCTTTAGGAGCTGAAATTTATCTGTTACCGGTATCGGTTATCGGTATCGGCCTTTAGGAGCTGAAATTTATCTGTTACCGGTATCGGTTATCGGTATCGGCCTTTAGGGGCTGAAATTTATCGGTTACCGGTATCGGTTTAAAACATAGTTATCGTGCATCCGTAACGAACACATCAAACGGCGGTGATCCGGATCAGCTTCTGGATCCAGGAATGTTCTGAAGGATTCTTTATCACTGTGAGGTCGGCCATGTTGGAAAGGCTGCTGATGAGGCGTGAGCGCCCTCTGGTGGCAGAAGAGCAGCTGCTACTGAGCGCATGATGATGTCATGATGCAGAAATGAAAGCTGTGAGCTGATTGGTGGAGGTCTGCGCTCCTCAGGAGCTTTTCTAGTTAGATTTTATTTAAAAACCAGAAAAGATGGGACGTTGCGTCATATTTATGTATTACATCTACTTTACAGAGAGTCATGCTGATCCAATAATACTATAAAGTATTGATACAATATCACATTTATGATGTTTTATCATGTTTATGCATGAAAAACCACATTATTACATTTATTCATCCATAAAATCCCATCAGGACCCGAAGAAGCACGAAGCAGCTTTATGGCTGGTAGACATGGTGATGATGATGGTGGTGATGATGATGGTGATGATGATATGTGTTTTCCAGATGACCCTCCGCAGCGAAGGCTAAAGACTGGCCCCGCCTCCACAGGTAAGACGTCCCTCAGACAGAAGCAGGAAGTGGTCCCTGATTGGTCCTGACTGTCCTCTTGTTGCAGACCTGAACTACATCTACCTGGAGACACTGAAGGACAGAGCGAGGACACACCGGAGGATCTACAGGACCGCCGTAGGACGTCTCCTCTTTCCCATCATGCCTTGAGGCTAAGCAGCTGCTGCTGTTTCCATGGCAACAGTTGGACTGATTTTGTGTTTTTATGTGGACCCCCCTCCCGTCTCCTCCCGTCTCCTGTCTGCAGGGTGTGGCGGTGTCAGAAGAGGAGCTCCTGAGGACCTTCCTTCAGCAAGAGGAGGCGGGGCCACAGCAGGGGGAGGAGCCTGTGGAGGGGTTCAGACACGCTGATGATTTTGGTGGGTTTTGCTGGGTGGTTAAGCTCCGCCCCCTTTGGTGGGTGTTGCTGGTTAAGGCTCCGCCCCTTTTGTGGTTGTTGCTGGGTGTTTAGGCTCCGCCCCTTTGGGTGTTGCTGGGTGTTTAGGCTCCGCCCCTTTGGGTGTTGCTGGGTGTTAAGGCTCCACCCCTTTGGTGGGTGTTGCTGGGTGTGTAGGCTCCACCCCTTTGGTGGGTGTTGCTGTGTGTTTAGGCTCCGCCCCTTTGGAGGGTGTTGGTGTGTTTAGGCTCCGCCCCTTTGGTGGGCGTTGCTGTGTGTTTAGGCCCCGCCCCTTTGGTGGTTGTTGCTGTGTTTAGGCCCTGCCCCTTTGGTGGGTGTTACTGTGTTTAGGCTCCGCCCCTTTGGAGGGTGTTGGTGTTTAGGCTCCGCCCCTTTGGTGGGCGTTGCTGTGTGTTTAGGCCCCGCCCCTTTGGTGGGTGTTGCTGTGTTTAGGCTCCGCCCCTTTGGTGGGTGTTACTGTGTTTAGGCTCCGCCCCTTTGGTGGGTATTGGTGGGTGTTTAGGCTCCGCCCCTTTGGTGGGTGTTGCTGTGTTTAGGCCCCGCCCCTTTGGTGGGTGTTGGTAGGTGTTTAGGCTCCGCCCCTTTGGTGGGTGTTGGTGGGTGTTTAGGCCCCGCCCCTTTGGTGGGTGTTGGTAGGTGTTTAGGCTCCGCCCCTTTGGTGGGTGTTGGTGGGTGTTTAGGCCCTGCCCCTTTGGTGGGTGTTGGTGGGTGTTTAGGCTCCGCCCCTTTGGTGGGTGTTGGTAGGTGTTTAGGCTCCGCTCCTTCGGTGGGTGTTGGTAGGTGTTTAGGCTCCGCCCCTTTGGTGGGTGTTGGTAGGTGTTTAGGCTCCGCCCCTTTGGTGGGTGTTGGTGGGTGTTTAGGCTCCGTCCCCTTTCGTGGGTGTTACCGGGTGTTTAGGCTCCGCCCCCTTTGGTGGGTATTGGTGGGTGTTTAGGCCCCGCCCCCTTTGGTGGGTGTTACCGGGTGTTTAGGCTCCGCCCCTTTGGTGGGTGTTGGTGGGTGTTTAGGCTCCGTTCCCTTTCGTGGGTGTTACCAGGTGTTTAGGCTCCGCCCCCTTTGGTGGGTGTTACCGGGTGTTTAGGCTCCGCCCCCTTTGGTGGGTGTTACCGGGTGTTTAGGCTCCGACCCTTTGGTGGGTATTGGTGGGTGTTTAGGCTCCGCCCCTTTGGTGGGTATTACCGGGTGTTTAGGCTCCGACCCTTTGGTGGGTGTTGGTGGGTGTTTAGGCTCCGTCCCCTTTCGTGGGTGTTACCGGGTGTTTAGGCTCCGCCCCTTTGGTGGGTATTGGTGGGTGTTTAGGCTCCGCCCCCCTTTGGTGGGTGTTACCGGGTGTTTAGGCTCCGCTCCCTTTGGTGGGTGTTGGTGGGTGTTTAGGCTCCGTCCCCTTTCGTGGGTGTTACCAGGTGTTTAGGCTCCGCCCCCTTTGGTGGGTGTTACCGGGTGTTTAGGCTCCGCCCCTTTGGTGGGTATTGGTGGGTGTTTAGGCTCCGCCCCCTTTGGTGGGTGTTACCGGGTGTTTAGGCTCCGACCCTTTGGTGGGTATTGGTGGGTGTTTAGGCTCCGCCCCTTTGGTGGGTATTGCCGGGTGTTTAGGCCCCGCCCCTTTGGTGGGTGTTGGTAGGTGTTTAGGCTCCGCCCCTTTGGTGGGTGTTGGTAGGTGTTTAGGCTCCGCCCCTTTGGTGGGTGTTGGTGGGTGTTTAGGCCCTACCCCTTTGGTGGGTGTTGGTGGGTGTTTAGGCCCCGCCCCTTTGGTGGGTGTTGGTGGGTGTTTAGGCCCCGCCCCTTTGGTGGGTGTTGGTAGGTGTTTAGGCTCCGCCCCTTTGGTGGGTGTTGGTAGGTGTTTAGGCTCCGCCCCTTTGGTGGGTGTTGGTAGGTGTTTAGGCTCCGCTCCTTCGGTGGGTGTTGGTAGGTGTTTAGGCTCCGCCCCTTTGGTGGGTGTTGGTAGGTGTTTAGGCTCCGCCCCTTTGGTGGGTGTTGGTAGGTGTTTAGGCTCCGCTCCTTCGGTGGGTGTTGGTGGGTGTTTAGGCTCCGTCCCCTTTCGTGGGTGTTACCGGGTGTTTAGGCTCCGCCCCCTTTGGTGGGTATTGGTGGGTGTTTAGGCCCCGCCCCCTTTGGTGGGTGTTACCGGGTGTTTAGGCTCCGCCCCTTTGGTGGGTGTTGGTGGGTGTTTAGGCTCCGTTCCCTTTCGTGGGTGTTACCAGGTGTTTAGGCTCCGCCCCCTTTGGTGGGTGTTACCGGGTGTTTAGGCTCCGCCCCCTTTGGTGGGTATTGGTGGGTGTTTAGGCTCCGCCCCCTTTGGTGGGTGTTACCGGGTGTTTAGGCTCCGACCCTTTGGTGGGTATTGGTGGGTGTTTAGGCTCCGCCCCTTTGGTGGGTATTACCGGGTGTTTAGGCTCCGACCCTTTGGTGGGTGTTGGTGGGTGTTTAGGCTCCGTCCCCTTTCGTGGGTGTTACCGGGTGTTTAGGCTCCGCCCCCTTTGGTGGGTATTGGTGGGTGTTTAGGCTCCGCCCCCTTTGGTGGGTGTTACCGGGTGTTTAGGCTCCGCTCCCTTTGGTGGGTGTTGGTGGGTGTTTAGGCTCCGTCCCCTTTCGTGGGTGTTACCAGGTGTTTAGGCTCCGCCCCCTTTGGTGGGTGTTACCGGGTGTTTAGGCTCCGCCCCCTTTGGTGGGTATTGGTGGGTGTTTAGGCTCCGCCCCTTTGGTGGGTATTGCCGGGTGTTTAGGCCCCGCCCCCTCAGATCTGTGTCTGATCAGGTGAATCTTTGAAGGTGGGGACGACGACTCTGACAAGGAGCAGGACGACTTCCCAGACGACGTTCCGCCGGAGTTAGGAGGAGGAGCCGACTTCATCCATGGTAAACCTGAGCTTTGATCACATGATCACCTGGTGACATCATCACGTGATCACGCGATGACGTCACATGATCAGGGAGTGTTATTGAGGCTGGGTCCGTCTGACGGATGTCTCCATGTCTGCAGGACAACAGATGGACGGGATGACGTATGAAGACCTGGTGAAGCTGCGAGTGGTAAGGGATCGATGACATCACTGATGCGTCTGATTGGCTGCTGTTCAGAGCTGTCTCACCTGTGTGTGTGTGTGTGTGTGTGTGT
Source organism: Atherinomorus stipes (assembly GCA_023101725.1). NCBI lineage: Eukaryota > Metazoa > Chordata > Actinopteri > Atheriniformes > Atherinidae > Atherinomorus > Atherinomorus stipes. The sequence continues at coordinate 637,883 of JALJCO010005288.1, read as the reverse complement.
GTGTCCAGGATCAGCTGGTGGTGAACAGTCGGGGCTACACTCAGGAGACGGCTCTGTCCCGCAGGGTCAAAGAGTGGGAGGACAAGATCCGTCCAGAGCTGCTGATGCAGGTGAGACAGGATCACATTCTGGTTTTACCTGATCTACCCGTTCACACCCGATCTACCCGTTCACACCTGATTTACCCGTTCACACCTGATTTACCCGTTCACACCTGATCTCCCCGTTCACACCTGATCTCCCCGTTCACACCTGATCTCCCCGTTCACACCCGATCTCCACGTTCACACCCGATCTCCCCGTTCACACCCCATCTACCCGTTCACACCTGATCTGTTCACGCCCGATCTCCCCGTTCACACCCGATCTCCCCGTTCACACCCGATCTCCCCGTTCACACCTGATCTCCCCGTTCACACCTGATCTACCCGTTCACACCTGATCTACCCGTTCACACCTGATCTGTTCACGCCCGATCTCCCCGTTCACGCCCGATCTCCCCGTTCACACCTGATCTCCCCGTTCACACCTGATCTCCCCGTTCACACCCGATCTCCCCGTTCACACCCGATCTCCCCGTTCACACCCGATCTCCCCGTTCACACCCGATCTCCCCGTTCACACCTGATCTCCCCGTTCACACCCGATCTCCCCGTTCACACCCGATCTCCCCGTTCACACCTGATCTACCCGTTCACACCTGATCTACCCGTTCACACCTGATCTGTTCACGCCCGATCTCCCCGTTCACGCCCGATCTCCCCGTTCACACCTGATCTCCCCGTTCACACCTGATCTCCCCGTTCACACCCGATCTCCCCGTTCACACCCGATCTCCCCGTTCACACCCGATCTCCCCGTTCACACCTGATCTCCCCGTTCACACCCGATCTCCCCGTTCACACCCGATTTACCCGTTCACACCTGATCTCCCCGTTCACACCTGATCTCCCCGTTCACACCTGATCTCCCCGTTCACACCTGATCTCCCCGTTCACACCTGATCTCCCCGTTCACACCCGATCTCCACGTTCACACCCGATCTCCCCGTTCACACCTGATCTGTTCACGCCCGATCTCCCCGTTCACACCCGATCTACCCGTTCACACCTGATCTGTTCACGCCCGATCTCCCCGTTCACACCCGATCTCCCCGTTCACACCCGATCTCCCCGTTCACACCCGATCTCCCCGTTCACACCTGATCTACCCGTTCACACCTGATCTACCCGTTCACACCTGATCTGTTCACGCCCGATCTCCCCGTTCACGCCCGATCTCCCCGTTCACACCTGATCTCCCCGTTCACACCTGATCTCCCCGTTCACACCCGATCTCCCCGTTCACACCCGATCTCCCCGTTCACACCTGATCTCCCCGTTCACACCCGATCTCCCCGTTCACACCTGATTTACCCGTTCACACCTGATCTACCCGTTCACACCTGATCTCCCCGTTCACACCTGATCTACCCGTTCACACCTGATCTCCCCGTTCACACCCGATCTCCCCGTTCACACCCGATCTCCCCGTTCACACCCGATCTCCCCGTTCACACCTGATCTCCCCGTTCACACCGATCTCCACGTCACACCCGTCTCCCCTTCACATGATCTCCCCTTCACACCTGATCTCCCCTTCACACCCGATCTCCCGTTCACACCCGATCTACCCGTTCACACCTGATCTCCCCGTTCACACCCGATCTCCCCGTTCACACCTGATCTCCACGTTCACACCTGATCTCCCCGTTCACACCCGATCTCCCCGTTCACACCCGATCTACCCGTTCACACCCGATCTCCCCGTTCACACCCGATCTCCCCGTTCACACCTGATCTCCACGTTCACACCTGATCTCCCCGTTCACACCTGATTTACCCGTTCACACCTGATCTCCCCGTTCACACCGGATCTCCCCGTTCACACCTGAACTCCACGTTCACACCTGATCTCCCCGTTCACACCTGATTTACCCGTTCACACCTGATCTCCCCGTTCACACCGGATCTCCCCGTTCACACCTGATCTCCACGTTCACACCTGATCTCCCCGTTCACACCTGATCTACCCGTTCACACCCGATCTCCCCGTTCACACCCGATCTCCCCGTTCACACCTGATCTCCACGTTCACACCTGATCTCCCCGTTCACACCTGATTTACCCGTTCACACCTGATCTCCCCGTTCACACCCGATCTCCCCGTTCACACCCGATCTCCCCGTTCACACCCGATCTCCCCGTTCACACCCGATCTCCCCGTTCACACCTGATCTCCCCGTTCACACCTGATCTCCCCGTTCACACCTGATCTCCCCGTTCACACCTGATCTCCCCGTTCACACCTGATCTCCCCGTTCACACCCGATCTCCACGTTCACACCCGATCTCCCCGTTCACACCTGATCTCCACGTTCACACCTGATCTCCCCGTTCACACCTGATCTCCCCGTTCACACCTGATCTCCCCGTTCACACCCGATCTCCCCGTTCACACCCGATCTCCCCGTTCACACCCGATCTCCCCGTTCACACCCGATCTCCCCGTTCACACCCGATCTCCCCGTTCACACCTGATCTCCCCGTTCACACCTGATCTCCCCGTTCACACCTGATCTCCCCGTTCACACCCGATCTCCCCGTTCACACCTGATCTCCCCGTTCACACCTGATCTCCACGTTCACACCTGATCTCCCCGTTCACACCTGATCTCCCCGTTCACACCCGATCTCCCCGTTCACACCTGATCTCCCCGTTCACACCTGATCTCCCCGTTCACACCTGATCTCCCCGTTCACACCCGATCTCCCCGTTCACACCTGATCTCCCCGTTCACACCCGATCTCCCCGTTCACACCTGATCTCCCCGTTCACACCTGGGCCTGGATTCCGTCTCTGCAGGAGGAGCGTCCGGTGTTTGACATCCATGACTACGGCCGGCGGATCGTGGCGGCGCTGAACGGCGTCGGCCATCGCAGGACGTTCGCCTCCCTGGTTCGTGGGCTGGACGGCTTCGAGGCCTGCAAGTTCCTGCTGGCTTCACTGCAGCTGGTAAGTCTGACGCTCCCTGAACGCAGCACCCTGCAGATCAGCAGTCAGCTGATCAAAATAACTTTATTGTCCCGTTAGTTTGCAGATTTAATTAACCACCTGCCAGTCAGCAGGGAGCAGAGATAACTAGTTTGTTTATTGACCTTCAGTTAAAACAAAACAAACAAACAAAAACAATCAATAATCATCATGGATCAGTTTCTCTGGGCTCTAACGCTCCTCCTGGACTCTGGTGTAGTACAGAGTTTCACCAGCAGGTGGAGCCTCAGACTTACTCCTCTGTCAGTTATTGATCAGATCAGTTATTTACCAGATCAGTTATTGATCAGATGAGTTATTGATCAGATGAGTTATTGATCAGATGAGTTATAGGTCAGATCAGTTATTGATCAGATGAGTTATAGATCAGATGAGTTATTGATCAGATCAGTTATTGATCAGATGAGTTATAGATCAGATCAGTTATTGATCAGATCAGTTATTGATCAGATGAGTTATAGATCAGATCAGTTATTGATCAGATCAGTTATTGATCAGATGAGTTATAGATCAGATGAGTTATTGATCAGATGAGTTATAGGTCAGATCAGTTATTGATCAGATGAGTTATAGATCAGATGAGTTATTGATCAGATCAGTTATTGATCAGATGAGTTATAGATCAGATCAGTTATTGATCAGATGAGTTATAGATCAGATCAGTTATTGATCAGATCAGTTATTGATCAGATGAGTTATTGATCAGATCAGTTATTGATCAGATGAGTTATAGATCAGATCAGTTATTGATCAGATCAGTTATTGATCAGATGAGTTATAGATCAGATCAGTTATTGATCAGATCAGTTATTGATCAGATGTGCATTTGTGCGTGAAATCAGTGAAGCATCTTTATTTAAACTTATTGATGACTGATCAGTTCCATTGTCCCCACAGGCCAACGACTACACGGTGGACATCGATAGCACTGCCGGTCTGGAGGACAGTTTGGACACCATGTCCTTGACTCTGCTCAGCACTCACAGAGCAACGGACAGGTTTAAAACTCTGCCAGCATCCACCTGAGGACATCCCGGCTACCCGAGGGCGTCCCCACCCACCCGAGGACGTCCCGGCTACCCGAGGGCGTCCCCACCCACCCGAGGACGTCCCGGCTACCCGAGGACGTCCCGGCTACCCGAGGGCGTCCCCACCCACCCGAGGACGTCCCGGCTACCCGAGGACGTCCCAGCTACCTGAGGACGTCCCGGCTACCCGAGGACGTCCCCACCCACCCGAGGACGTCCCAGCTACCTGAGGACGTCCCGGCTACCCGAGGGCGTCCCCACCCACCCGAGGACGTCCCAGCTACCTGAGGACGTCCCGGCTACCCGAGGACGTCCCGGCTACCCGAGGATGTCCCGGCTACCTGAGGACGTCCCCACCCACCCGTGGACGTCTCGGATGGGTGGTGATGTTGTCCATCTGTCCTGAACTCTGAATCATGAACTTTGTCTTAAATAAAGCTGCATATAAAGTCTTCTGGTCTGAGTCTTAGTCTGCTCCAGGTCCTGGACCTGGACTAGGACCCGGTCTCTGTCGGGGTTTCAGAAGGTTTGTTACAGACTGAAGTTGCTCCCCAACATTCTTAGGGTTCCCCGCCTCCTGGAAAACCTGGAAAATGAGTAAACTGTCCTGGAAAGTGATTCGTCCTCCCTCTGCTTGTCTCCGTTGTGGCTGAACGCGTCAAACGTAAAGACAACCAGGCTTCCTGCAACACAACATCTTTATTAGTCTTTAAAACATCATCATCCTCGTCCTCATCCTCATGGTCCGTCTCTCAGACAGACTGTCCCTCCCGACAGCAGAGGACACATCAGAGTCCTGCGGTCCAGATCTCAGAGAGCGACGTGGTTCTTCATGTGGTTCCGGATGCTGTCCACGATCTGGTCCTGGCTCTTCATGCGGTTGTAGTAGTCCAGGAACAGCCCGTCCGGACTCACCAGGTAGATCAGGATGGTGTGGTCCACGATGTAGTCCCCGTCCTCGTCTTTGGGTCCGGGGCTGGCATACACCCTGTAGTCCCGCCCCGCGTCCTTCACCTCCTCCGCCGTCCCCGTCAGCCCGATCAGGCGGGGGTGGAAGTCCCTGACGTAGCGGGCCAGGGCCGGCACGTCGTCCCGGTCCGGGTCCACGGTGATGAAGACGGGCTGGACGGGCGGCAGCGCGGCGTCCCGGTCCAGCGCCGCCACCACCGCGCTCATCTTGTCCAGCTCGTCGGGACAGATGTCCGGGCAGTGCGTGAAGCCGAAGTACAGCAGGACCCAGCTGCCCAGGAAGTCCCGCTTGGTCCGGCGCCGGCCCGTGTGGTCCAGCAGGCTGAAGGCCCCCTGTCCCAGGGCCACCTCCCGGAGCTGGTCCAGGCGCTGCTGCCGCTGCCGCCGCCGCTTCTCCGCGTACGCCGACCCCCACGCCGCCAGCAGCCCCCCACCGAACAGCAGCGTCACCAGCAGCCGCACGCCCAGCTTCATCCGGGGGGGGCCGCCGGGCCCCCCGGACCCGCACCGGCACTGCTGCAGCCGGATCTGACCGGTGTCCCGGCTCAGGCAGGACGAGGACACGCCCGTCCCCCGGAGACGCCACAGGAGGCTTCCCCCCGCCCGCAGGTTACCCATGATGCACCGCAGCCCCAACATGGCCGACACGGCGTCCCACTGCAACACAGGAGAGAGAGGGGATCAGTTTCCAACCAAGACCAGGATCCAGCAGGATCCATGTCAGACCTCATCAGACCCACATCAGACCACATCAGACCCACATCAGACCACATCAGACCACATCAGACCCACATCAGACCCACATCAGACCCACATCAGACCACATCAGACCTCATCAGACCCACATCAGACCCTCATCAGACCCACATCAGACCTCATCAGACCCACATCAGACCTCATCAGACCCACATCAGACCCTCATCAGACCTCATCAGACCCACATCAGACCTACATCAGACCCACATCAGACCCTCATCAGACCTCATCAGACCCCATCAGACCTCATCAGACCCACATCAGACCCTCATCAGACCTCATCAGACCCACATCAGACCTCATCAGACCCACATCAGACCCTCATCAGACCTCATCAGACCCACATCAGACCCACATCAGACCCACATCAGACCACATCAGACCCACATCAGACCCACATCAGACCCACATCAGACCACATCAGACCTCATCAGACCCACATCAGACCCTCATCAGACCCACATCAGACCCACATCAGACCCACATCAGACCCTCATCAGACCCACATCAGACCCACATCAGACCTCATCAGACCCACATCAGACCCTCATCAGACCTCATCAGACCCACATCAGACCCACATCAGACCACATCAGACCCACATCAGACCCACATCAGACCCACATCAGACCCACATCAGACCTCATCAGACCTCATCAGACCCACATCAGACCCACATCAGACCCACATCAGACCCACATCAGACCCACATCAGACCCACATCAGACCACATCAGACCTCATCAGACCCACATCAGACCCACATCAGACCCACATCAGACCTCATCAGACCCACATCAGACCCTCATCAGACCTCATCAGACCCACATCAGACCTCATCAGACCTCATCAGACCCACATCAGACCCACATCAGACCCACATCAGACCACATCAGACCTCATCAGACCCACATCAGACCCACATCAGACCCACATCAGACCCACTTCAGACCTCATCAGACCTCATCAGACCCACATCAGACCCACATCAGACCCACATCAGACCACATCAGACCACATCAGACCCACATCAGACCCACATCAGACCCACATCAGACCTACATCAGACCCACATCAGACCCTCATCAGACCTCATCAGACCTCATCAGACCCACATCAGACCCACATCAGACCACATCAGACCTACATCAGACCACATCAGACCACATCAGACCCACATCAGACCCTCATCAGACCTACATCAGACCCACATCAGACCCACATCAGACCCACATCAGACCCACATCAGACCCTCATCAGACCCACATCAGACCCACATCAGACCCACATCAGACCCACATCAGACCCACATCAGACCCACATCAGACCCACATCAGACCCACATCAGACCCACATCAGACCCACATCAGACCCACATCAGACCCACATCAGACCCACATCAGACCCACATCAGACCCACATCAGACCACATCAGACCCACATCAGACCCACATCAGACCCACATCAGACCCACATCAGACCTCATCAGACCCACATCAGACCCACATCAGACCCACATCAGACCCACATCAGACCACATCAGACCCACATCAGACCCACATCAGACCCTCATCAGACCCACATCAGACCCACATCAGACCCACATCAGACCCACATCAGACCCACATCAGACCCACATCAGACCCACATCAGACCCTCATCAGACCCACATCAGACCCACATCAGACCCACATCAGACCTCATCAGACCCACATCAGACCCACATCAGACCCACATCAGACCCACATCAGACCCACATCAGACCCACATCAGACCCACATCAGACCCACATCAGACCCACATCAGACCCACATCAGACCCACATCAGACCCACATCAGACCACATCAGACCCACATCAGACCCACATCAGACCACATCAGACCCACATCAGACCCACATCAGACCCACATCAGACCCACATCAGACCACATCAGACCTACATCAGACCCACATCAGACCACATCAGACCCACATCAGACCCACATCAGACCCACATCAGACCACATCAGACCCACATCAGACCCACATCAGACCTCATCAGACCCACATCAGACCTCATCAGACCCACATCAGACCTCATCAGACCCACATCAGACCCACATCAGACCCACATCAGACCCACATCAGACCCACATCAGACCACATCAGACCCACATCAGACCCACATCAGACCCACATCAGACCCACATCAGACCACATCAGACCCACATCAGACCCACATCAGACCCACATCAGACCCTCATCAGACCACATCAGACCACATCAGACCACATCAGACCTCATCAGACCCACATCAGACCCACATCAGACCCACATCAGACCACATCAGACCTCATCAGCGAAACTTCCCACATCCGGTATGCGCTGGCGCGTAGCAACCAGGAGCGCGGTGAAAACAAACGGTTGCTATGCGGGATCAGCGCTTTATCTTTATCACTTGTCCCTGTGATAAATCGCTGTAAACCATGAGGAGGAGTTCTGCACAGCACGCAGCCTTCAAGTAGGTGGAAGCTGTCTCTCTTCAAGTTTCTGGCGTGAAACGAGTCAGCTGAGCGCCGTGATCAGTGAGGAAGGTGAACAGAGATGATGGCCGTGTGTGGAGCCATGGAAACGTTTATTAATCATTGTACGTTTGTTTATATAACCTGCTGCAGGTCAGGGAAAACTTCTGAATGGATGTTGATTACAAAAATGTGTTCTCAATTGTAATTATGCAATACCTTTATTGATAAATACTGTTTATTATTCACACTTGAGTTTCCCAGATGCTTGTTGTTATGTTGATAATGTTGGTATAAAAGTTGTATTTTTTTATTTGTTACTTGTGTGCATACCTGTTCGAAATAAAAATTTTAAAAAGAATGTAATTCACTTGACTTAGACCTACAGATTTTATTTTTCAATAGTACACAGTGAGCCATATGTTACCACAATGTTTGCAGATGAATTTCCCCACACCTGAGTTCCCTCTGCTGATTATAATGGCAATATGTTGATCCAAATACTTCAAAACTATTTTCCCCATAAAAATAATCAAATTATACACGTTATAAAATAACCAACTCATATATATGATCATTACTTGCTGAAGCAGTGCCTCTACTTGAACACCTGTAGCTTAACATTCAATGTCAGTCGCTCTGCTTGATAATAATAATAATAATAATAATAATAATAATAATAATGGTTGATGCTGTGGTACTACATATTTCCTTTGGAATTTCATTAATATAAATAGCTAACTGCCACAAAATATTTATGTGGACACTGAACGGAATAACTATTATTTATTATACAGACACATGAGAAGAACTATATATGCCAGCCAATTATGAAATGTAATGTCAGATATTTAATATTATAAATATAAGACGTGAAAACGATTCAGACTTCCATCTGGAAAGTGCCTATTATACAGTTCAGTTATAAACAGCTGGGAGTTCAGCAAACAGTGAAAGAGATCGGGTCCAAATCAGGACATTTTGTTTGATCATCCACTCAAATATCTGCCGGTAAAAGATTCGGACAGTCAGACAATCCGACCAATGCCGAGAGGCAAAATACGACGTTGTTAATGACAGATCTGCCTTTGTCTGGCTTAGTTTTCACCGCAGCAGTACGGTTTCCGGTCATTTCCGACCGGATGTGCGTCAGCATGCTCCCTCCAATAATACCGTGTTTTAAGTATTAATAAAGCCTTGACTGAATGACTTCCCGTGGACCCCCCTCACACTCCCGTGGACCCCCCTCACACTCCCGTGGACCCCCCTCACATTCCCGTGGACCCCCCTCACATTCCCGTGGACCCCCCTCACACTCCCGTGGACCCCCTCACATTCCCTCCCGTGGACCCCCCTCACACTCCCGTGGACCCCCCTCACATTCCCGTGGACCCCCCCTCACACTCCCGTGGACCCCCTTCACACTCCCGTGGACCCCCCTCACACTCCCGTGGACCCCCCTCACACTCCCGTGGACCCCCCTCACACTCCCGTGGACCCCCTTCACACTCCCGTGGACCCCCTCACACTCCTCCCCCCTCACACTCCCGTGGACCCTCTTCACCCTCACTGGACCCCTCACATCTCCCGTGGACCCCCTCACATTCCCGTGGACCCCCCTCACATTCCCGTGGACCCCCCTCACATTCCCGTGGACCCCCCTCACATTCCCGTGACCCCCCTCACACTCCCGTGGACCCCCCTCACATTCCCGTGGACCCCCCTCACACTCCCGTGGACCCCCTTCACACTCCCGTGGACCCCCCTCACACTCCCGTGGACCCCCCTCACACTCCCGTGGACCCTCTTCACACTCCCGTGGACCCCCCCTCACATTCCCGTGGACCCCCCTCACACTCCCGTGGACCCCCCTCACATTCCCGTGGACCCCCCTCACACTCCCGTGGACCCCCCTCACATTCCCGTGGACCCTCTTCACACTCCCGTGGACCCCCCTCACACTCCCGTGACCCCCCTCACACTCCCGTGGACCCCCCTCACACTCCCGTGGACCCCCCTCACGTACCCGGGGACCATTTCATGTCGGACAGGATTACTCTGAATGAATATTGGCACGTGTACACGCCCGGTCAGAGTGAATCTGTTCCCATGGTAACAGCTGCCCTGAAATCCTCAAAAGTTTCTCAATATGCGTACTTTTGCGGACTTGCATTCTTGTGTACTTTTGAAACGTCATCAGTAGAGGTCCAAGTTCTGTTCCAATTCAAAGAACGCATCAAGACAAGTACGCTCCATATTCCCGGATGTATACTTGCTCCGCCCACTTTTCCGAGTCTGCATTGGAGATGACTTTTGTGGACTTCAGACACCTTTCTATCCCATAAGGCATTGCGGCATAACAATGGTGGAGGAGAAAAGTAATTGCTATAAGTGCTGAAAATACTCATTATTTTACGTAACGTTGGTTTTATATAACTTTTCTACAACAGAGTTGTTTAACTTCAACTTCTTGGTGGTTTGATAAATTTTAAACCGTTATTAAAAGTGACTAGCGGTTTCACAAACGGGCTGAACAGCTAACGGTAGCTAACAGTAAGTAAGACGGTTGCGAAGATTAGCCGTCTTTAACTGCCACATTCAAGCAGGGTTATTGCTACTTATCATTTCAATATTAGATATCTGTTATGACACAACTTCAGCAACGTCTTTGACGTAATCAAGTATGCTTCTGTTCCAAATGTGCAACAAGTGTACTTGCGTCCTTCCGTCCTCAGAAGTCTGTACTTCCAACAAGTCCATACTAGCAAGTACACAAGTTTGTTCTTAGCGAACTTGGAATTGAGAAACGGCCCTCGATCAGAACGATTTCATTCCAAAGGGAAAAAGTCTCCGTGGAAACGTTCCTGCTGTCTCACCAGAAATGATCAGTTCCGGTTCCTCTGACTAAAGATCAGCGACGTCTGTTACACCATCAGGTCCAGTCGTCTCCACCGAGCTGGTTCTGGTTCTGGTTCCATGTGGATGAAACACCCACATGATGAAAAACTGAAGCAGATCCACCTGAACCGGTCTCTGTGAGGACCTGGTCTCCATGTGAACCAGGTCGGGGGGACCCCATTGGGGGTCCAGGGTGGAACCACTGGTTTAACTGGTAAACCAATACACATCCACCAGGTTAAGTAGATGTGGAAACGCGGTTCTACCGGAAACCAGTTTAAGGATCAGCTGTTTAAACCAGAGACGGTTTCTTTCCCTGGATTCAACCCGTTTGTTTTAAACCTGTTTGTTTTAAGCCCGTTTGTTTGTTTTAAGCCTGTTTGTTTGTTTGTTTTAAACCCGTTTGTTTGTTTTAAACCCGTTTGTTTGTTTGTTTTAAGACCGTTTGTTTGTTTTAAACCCGTTTGTTTGTTTGTTTTAAGACCGTTTGTTTGTTTGTTTTAAACCTGTTTGTTTGTTTGTTTTAAGACCGTTTGTTTGTTTGTTTTAAACCTGTTTGTTTGTTTGTTTTAAACCTGTTTGTTTGTTTTAAACCCGTTTGTTTGTTTGTTTTAAGACCGTTTGTTTGTTTTAAACCCGTTTGTTTGTTTGTTTTAAGACCGTTTGTTTGTTTGTTTGAAACCTGTTTGTTTGTTTTAAGCCCGTTTGTTTGTTTGTTTTAAACCTGTTTGTTTGTTTTAAACCCGTTTGTTTGTTTGTTTTTAACCTGTTTGTTTGTTTTAAACCCGTTTGTTTGTTTGTTTTAAACCTGTTTGTTTGTTTTAAGCCCGTTTGTTTGTTTGTTTGTTTTAAACCTGTTTGTTTGTTTGTTTTAAACCCGTTTGTTTGTTTTAAACCCGTTTGTTTGTTTGTTTTAAGACAGTTTGTTTGTTTGTTTTAAACCTGTTTGTTTTAAGCCCGTTTGTTTGTTTGTTTTAAACCTGTTTGTTTGTTTTAAACCCGTTTGTTTGTTTGTTTTTAACCTGTTTGTTTGTTTTAAACCCGTTTGTTTGTTTGTTTTAAACCTGTTTGTTTGTTTTAAGCCCGTTTGTTTGTTTGTTTTAAACCTGTTTGTTTGTTTTAAACCCGTTTGTTTGTTTGTTTTAAGACCGTTTGTTTGTTTGTTTTAAACCTGTTTGTTTGTTTTAAGCCCGTTTGTTTGTTTGTTTTAAACCTGTTTGTTTGTTTTAAACCCGTTTGTTTGTTTGTTTTAAGTCCGTTTGTTTGTTTGTTTTTAACCTGTTTGTTTGTTTTTAACCTGTTTGTTTGTTTTAAGCCCGTTTGTTTGTTTTAAACCTGTTCGTTACTGTTAACCTGTCTCCGTGTGTAACCTGGTAAACCAGGTGAGATGGAGGAAATGTTGTCATTTACTAGTTTATCGTTGATTTGACGCAGTTTGAGTTAAAAGCGGTAAATAATTAAGTGTTTTGGACCATCCGGCCTCCGTACCGTGTCTACAGCGGTCACGCGCATGCGCCAGCGGCAGCTCGTGTTGTAACCGACCTCTCCCCGGACTCTGCGCCCCCGAACCGAACCCGGTTCTGTTCCGTGCCCACAAGCAGCAGCAGAGGAGGCTGGTTTACCCGGGAACCAGCATAACTAACTGGTTTACCCGGGAACCAGCATAACTAGCTGGTTTACCCGGGGACCAGCATAACTAGCTGGGTAAACTGGGAAGCCGCGGGTCTGGCGTTAGCATGGCGGCTAACCGCCTCAGCGGTTCCGTTCTACACACGCGCACAGTTCTGGACCGGAACCGCTGACTCACCTGTTCAGAGCAGAAACATCCAGACTGACGTCGACACACCTGAACCGGTCGCACGCGCGCGGGACCCTGACAGGAACTAAATCCGGTGCAGCGGGTTCAACACGGACCGGAAAGTCCGCCGGACCAGCGAGCAGCCGGCGGTTCCGGTGTTACATCGAAATCTGTGCCTCCAGGGGGCGCTGTAGCGTTTTATCCACCGCTGCTGTCCATGGGAGCGATGCGTCAGCTCGGCCGCCATCTTAGGCAGGGGGAAGCCGCGTCTCCTCACTGCATTATCGGTGTAGCAGAGATCCACCTCAGATTAAATCCTCCAGAACTCAGTCAATGTTCAAGCCGTTTGGTTTATTACAGATATCTGACATTTATGACGAAGCAGAGATTATTTCATTTACATACACACATACTTAGACACACCCACATGCACACATAGTGATGTGGTACACCAGCGGGACCAACGCCACTGCCCTCTCTCTCTCTCTCTCTCTCTCTCTCTCTCTCTCTGTGTCCATACATATATATATATATATATATACATATATATATATATATATATATATATATATATGTGTGTGTATATATATATATATATATATATATACACACACATAAGGCCTATATATATATTTATATATATGTCATGTCATCATGTCATTTTCCGTACCGCTTATCCAGTTCAGGGTGGCGGGGGCTGCTGGAGTCTATCCAGCGATCATCAGGCGAGAGGCAGGTTCACCTGGACAGGTAACCAGTCTGTCTCAGGACCAACACAGACAGACAGACAATCACACTCACATTCATTCATAGGGGCAATTTAGAGTGATCAGTTAACCTATATATATATATATATATATATATATATATATATATATATATATAAACACTGCCCTACAAAGCAAAAAGGCTGTAACTGCATTTTTGGTCAAAAATGAGTTATCATTTTCATGACATTCAAGGTGTCTTTTGTTATGTGACAAAATATCTCAAATGTGTGTCATTTTGGAGAAAAATGGTAGCTGCATGTGCAGTAACTGCAAATAGCCCGAGTAAAACAAAGCAAGAATACAGTCACGTCCATTACTGTATTCTGGCTTTGTTTTCATGTCAGTTACTGTACTTTTGCTTGGTATTACATCTCGTAAAACACCCATTGTTGCTTAAAAAGCCTTTGAAAAAACAAGACAAAATCATTTTGAATTTAAATTAATTGAATTTATTTGCATTTTGTTTTGCTCTGTTTTGTTGGAGGAAGCCTCAATATTTATATTCCAGAACAGTTCCAGGTTCCAGGTTCAGATCCACAGAGAGCAGGGTTCGGAAGGCTCGTATCTGTGAGGACTGCTCTCTGACGCGGTGAACAGGAACCGATGAGGCAGGTTCCACATTGACCCGCTTCAGATCATCTTGCGTACCAGACCTGGTGACTGGTGACTGGTAACTTGTAACTGGTAACTGGTGACTGGTGACTGGTAACTGGTGACTGGTGACTGGTGACTGGTAACTGGTGACTGGTAACTTGTAACTGGTGACTGGTAACTGGTGACTGGTAACTGGTAACTTGTAACTGGTGACTGGTAACTGGTGACTGGTAACTGGAAACTGGTGACTGGTAACTGGTGACTGGTAACTTGTAACTGGTGACTGGTAACTGGTGACTGGTAACTGGTGACTGGTAACTTGTAACTGATGACTGGTACCTGGTGACTGGTAACTGGTGACTGGTAACTGGTAACTGGTGACTGGTAACTTGTAACTGGTGACTGGTAACTGGTCACTGGTAACTGGTGACTGGTAACTGGTGACTAGTAACTTGTAACTGGTAACTTGTAACTGGTGACTGGTAACTTGTAACTGATGACTGGTACCTGGTGACTGGTAACTTGTAACTGATGACTGGTACCTGGTGACTGGTAACTGGTGACTGGTAACTGGTGACTGGTAACTGGTAACTGGTAACTGGTAACTGGTGACTGGTACCTGGTAACTGGTCACTGGTAGCTGGTGACTGGTAACTGGTAATTGGTGACTGGTAACTGGTGACTGGTGACTGGCACCTGGTGACTGGTAACTGGTCACTGGTAACTGGTGACTGGTAACTTGTAACTGGTGACTGGTACCTGGTAACTGGTCACTGGTAGCTGGTGACTGGTAACTTGTAACTGGTGACTGGTACCTGGTAACTGGTCACTGGTAACTGGTGACTGGTAACTTGTAACTGGTGACTGGTACCTGGTAACTGGTCACTGGTAGCTGGTGACTGGTAACTGGTAATTGGTGACTGGTAACTGGTGACTGGTAACTGGTGACTGGTAACTGGTAACTGGTGACTTGTAACTGGTGACTGGTAACTGGTGACTGGTAACTGGTGACTAGTAACTGGTCACTGGTAACTGGTGACTGGTAACTGGTGACTTGTAACTGGTAACTGGTGACTGGTGACTGGTAACTGGTGACTGGTACCTGGTGACTGGTAACTGGTGACTGGTACCTGGTAACTGGTACCTGGTGACTGGTAACTGGTCACTGGTAGCTGGTGACTGGTAACTGGTAATTGGTGACTGGTAACTGGTGACTGGTAACTGGTGACTGGCACCTGGTGACTGGTAACTGGTCACTGGTAACTGGTAGCTGGTGACTGGTAATTGGTGACTGGTAACTGGTGACTGGTAACTGGTAACTGGTAACTGGTACCTGGTAACTGGTACCTGGTGACTGGTAACTGGTCACTGGTAGCTGGTGACTGGTAACTGGTAATTGGTGACTGGTAACTGGTGACTGGTAACTGGTGACTGGCACCTGGTGACTGGTAACTGGTCACTGGTAACTGGTAGCTGGTGACTGGTAATTGGTGACTGGTAACTGGTGACTGGTAACTGGTGACTGGCACCTGGTGACTGGTAACTGGTCACTGGTAACTGGTGACTGGTAACTTGTAACTGGTGACTGGTAACTGGTGACTGGTAGCTGGTGACTGGTAACTTGTAACTGGTGACTGGTACCTGGTAACTGGTCACTGGTAACTGGTGACTGGTAACTTGTAACTGGTGACTGGTACCTGGTAACTGGTCACTGGTAACTGGTGACTGGTAACTTGTAACTGGTGACTGGTACCTGGTAACTGGTCACTGGTAGCTGGTGACTGGTAACTGGTAATTGGTGACTGGTAACTGGTGACTGGTAACTGGTGACTGGTAACTGGTAACTGGTGACTTGTAACTGGTGACTGGTAACTGGTGACTGGTAACTGGTGACTGGTAACTGGTCACTGGTAACTGGTGACTGGTAACTGGTGACTTGTAACTGGTAACTGGTGACTGGTGACTGGTAACTGGTGACTGGTACCTGGTAACTGGTGACTGGTAACTGGTGACTGGTAACTGGTAACTGGTGACTGGTACCTGGTAACTGGTACCTGGTGACTGGTAACTGGTGACTGGCACCTGGTGACTGGTAACTGGTCACTGGTGACTGGTGACTGGTAACTGGTAATTGGTGACTGGTAACTGGTGACTGGTAACTGGTGACTGGCACCTGGTGACTGGTAACTGGTCACTGGTAACTGGTGACTGGTGACTGGTAACTTGTAACTGGTGACTGGTACCTGGTAACTGGTCACTGGTAGCTGGTGACTGGTAACTTGTAACTGGTGACTGGTACCTGGTAACTGGTCACTGGTAACTGGTGACTGGTAACTTGTAACTGGTGACTGGTACCTGGTAACTGGTCACTGGTAGCTGGTGACTGGTAACTGGTAATTGGTGACTGGTAACTGGTGACTGGTAACTGGTGACTGGTAACTGGTAACTGGTGACTGGTAACTGGTGACTGGTAACTGGTGACTGGTAACTGGTAACTGGTGACTGGTAACTGGTCACTGGTAACTGGTGACTGGTAACTGGTGACTTGTAACTGGTAACTGGTGACTGGTAACTGGTGACTGGTACCTGGTAACTGGTGACTGGTAACTGGTGACTGGTAACTGGTGACTGGTACCTGGTAACTGGTAACTGGTGACTGGTACCTGGTAACTGGTACCTGGTGACTGGTAACTGGTGAGTGGTACCTGGTGACTGGTACCTGGTAACTGGTGACTGGTAACTGGTGAGTGGTACCTGGTGACTGGTAACTGGTACCTGGTGACTGGTAACTGGTGACTGGTAACTGGTGACTGGTGACTGGTAACTGGTACCTGGTACCTGGTGACTGGTAACTGGTGACTGGTAACTGGTACCTGGTACCTGGTGACTGGTAACTGGTGAGTGGTAACTGGTACCTGGTGATGTCTGCGTGAAACAAAGACCTGATGTTCCGCTTATGAGCAGAAAAGCAGATGTGGTCCACTGGAGTGGCAGAGTGATTCCTATTGGCTGACCGCCCTCCTTAAGGTTACCATACCAGCTGGAACATGACATCCATGATTAATGCAGATTCCGGCCCCGCCCCAACACCCCCACTTCCACCCTCACGCCCCTACAACGCTCCCGTTGGGGGGTTGAAGTGCGTAGTGTGTCCCGGTTCTCCAGAGCTGCTCGAGGGTGGAAGTCCATCACGCCGCATCCATGCAGACTTCACCGAAGCATATTACCCATAATTCATTGTTTTTTCTGACCCTGTGGCGGTCTGGACCGGGTTTTCTGACCCTGTGACCGGTCTGGACCGGGTTTTCTGACCCTGTGGCGGTCTGGACCGGGTTTTTCTGACCCTGTGGCTGGTCTGGACCGGGTTTTCTGATCCTATGACTGGTCTGGCCCGGGTTTTCTGACCCTGTGGCCGGTCTGGACCGGGTTTTCTGATCCTATGACTGGTCTGGACCGGGTTTTCTGACCCTGTGGCT
>JALJCO010005288.1:425000-615000 GCA_023101725.1 Atherinomorus stipes | reverse complement strand
CCACAATGTCCAACGTTTTACCCACAATGTCCAACGTTTTACCCACAATACCCAACGTTTTACCCACAATGTCCAACGTTTTACCCACAATGTCCAACATCTTACCCACAATGTCCAACGTTTTACCCACAATGTCCAACATCTTACCCACAATACCCAACGTTTTACCCACAATGTCCAACGTTTTACCCACAATGTCCAACGTTTTACCCACAATGTCCAACATCTTACCCACAATGTCCAACGTTTTACCCACAATGTCCAACATCTTACCCACAATACCCAACGTTTTACCCACAATGTCCAACGTTTTACCCACAATGTCCAACGTTTTACCCACAATGTCCAACATCTTACCCACAATGTCCAACGTTTTACCCACAATGTCCAACATCTTACCCACAATACCCAACGTTTTACTCACAATGTCCAACGTTTTACCCACAATGTCCAACGTTTTACCCACAATGTCCAACATCTTACCCACAATGTCCAACGTTTTACCCACAATGTCCAACATCTTACCCACAATACCCAACGTTTTACCCACAATGTCCAACGTTTTACCCACAATGTCCAACATCTTACCCACAATGTCCAACGTTTTACCCACAATGTCCAACGTTTTACCCACAATACCCAACGTTTTACCCACAATGTCCAACGTTTTACCCACAATGTCCAACATCTTACCCACAATGTCCAACGTTTTACCCACAATGTCCAACATTTTACCCACAATGTCCAACGTTTTACCCACAATACCCAACGTTTTACCCACAATGTCCAACGTTTTACCCACAATGTCCAACATCTTACCCACAATGTCCAACGTTTTACCCACAATGTCCAACATCTTACCCACAATGTCCAACGTTTTACCCACAATGTCCAACGTTTTACCCACAATGTCCAATGTTTTACCCACAATGTCCAACGTTTTTCCCACAATGCCCAACGTTTTACCCACAATGCCCAAAACGTTTTACCCACAATGTCCAACGTTTTACCCACAATGCCCAACATTTTACCCACAATGCCCAACATCTTACCCACAATGTCCAACGTTTTACCCACAATGCCCAACGTTTTACCCACAATGTCCAACGCTTTTACCCACAATGCCCAACATCTTACCCACAATGTCCAACGTTTTACCCACAATGCCCAACGTTTTACCCACAATACCCAACATCTTACCCACAATGTCCAATGTTTTACCCACAAAGTCCAATGTTTTATCCACAATGTCCAACATCTTACCTACAATGTCCAACGTTTTACCCACAATGTCCAACGTTTTACCCACAATGTCCAATGTTTTACCCACAATGTCCAACGTTTTACCCACAATGCCCAACGTTTTACCCAAATGCCCAACGTTTTACCCACAATGTCCAACGTTTTACCCACAATGTCCAACGTTTTACCCACAATGCCCAACGTTTTACCCACAATGTCCAACATCTTACCCACAATGCCCAACATCTTACCCACAATGTCCAACGTTTTACCCACAATGTCCAACGTTTTACCCACAATGCCCAACGTTTTACCCACAATGTCCAACGTTTTACCCACAATGTCCAACGTTTTACCCACAATGCCCAACGTTTTACCCACAATGTCCATCGTTTTACCCACAATGTCCAATGTTTTACCCACAATGTCCAACGTTTTACCCACAATTTCCAACGTTTTACCCACAATGCCCAACATCTATCCCACAATGTCCAACGTTTTACCCACAATGTCCAACGTTTTACCCACAATGTCCAATGTTTTACCCACAATGCCCAACATCTTACCCACAATGCCCAACGTTTTACCCACAATGCCCAACGTTTTACCCACAATGTCCAACGTTTTACCCACAATGTCCAATGTTTTACCCACAATGTCCAACGTTTTACCCACAATGTCCAATGTTTTACCCACAATGTCCAACATTTTACCCACAATGTCCAACGTTTTACCCACAATGTCCAACATCTTACCCACAATGCCCAACGTTTAACCCACAATGTCCAACGTTTTACCCACAATACCCAACGTTTTACCCACAATGTCCAACGTTTTACCCACAATGTCCAACATCTTACCCACAATGTCCAACGTTTTACCCACAATGTCCAACATCTTACCCACAATGTCCAACGTTTTACCCACAATACCCAACGTTTTACCCACAATACCCAACGTTTTACTCACAATGTCCAACGTTTTACCCACAATGTCCAACGTTTTACCCACAATGTCCAACATCTTACCCACAATGTCCAACGTTTTACCCACAATGTCCAACATCTTACCCACAATGCCCAACGTTTTACCCACAATGTCCAACGTTTTACCCACAATGTCCAACGTTTTACCCACAATGCCCAACGTTTTACCCACAATGCCCAACGTTTTACCCACAATGCCCAACATCTTACCCACAATGTCCAACGTTTTACCGACAATGTCCAACATTTTACCCACAATGCCCAACGTTTTACCCACAATGTCCAACGTTTTACCCACAATGTCCAACGTTTTACCCACAATGTCCAACGTTTTACCCACAATGCCCAATGTTTTACCCACAATGTCCAACATTTTACCCACAACGCCCAACATTTGACTCACAATGTCCAACGTTTTACCCACAATGCCCAACATCTTACCCACAATGTCCAACGTTTTATCCACAATGTCCAACGTTTTACCCACAATGCCCAACGTTTTACCCACAATGTCCAACGTTTTACCCACAATGTCCAACGTTTTACCCACAATGCCCAACGTTTTACCCACAATGTCCAACGTTTTACCCACAATGCCCAACGTTTTACCCACAATGCCCAACGTTTTACCCACAATGTCCAACGTTTTACCCACAATGTCCAACGTTTTACCCACAATGGCCAACGTTTTACCCACAATGTCCAACGTTTTACCCACAATGTCCAACGTTTTACCCACAATGTCCAATGTTTTACCCACAATGCCCAACGTTTTACCCACAATGTCCAACGTTTTACCCACAATGTCCAACGTTTTACCCAACAATGTCCAACGTTTTACCCACAATGTCCAACGTTTTACCCACAATGCCCAACGTTTTACCCACAATGTCCAACGTTTTACCCACAATGCCCAACATCTATCCCACAATGCCCAACGTTTTACCCACAATGCCCAACGTTTTACCCACAATGTCCAACGTTTTACCCACAATGTCCAACGTTTTACCCACAATGCCCAACGTTTTACCCACAATGCCCAACGTTTTACCCACAATGTCCAACGTTTTACCCACAATGTCCAACGTTTTACCCACAATGCCCAAAACGTTTTACCCACAATGTCCAACGTTTTACCCACAATGCCCAACGTTTTACCCACAATGCCCAACATCTTACCCACAATGTCCAACGTTTTACCCACAATGTCCAACATCTTACCCACAATGTCCAACGTTTTACCCACAATGCCCAACGTTTTACCCACAATGCCCAACGTTTTACCCACAATGTCCAACGTTTTACCCACAATGTCCAACGTTTTACCCACAATGCCCAACGTTTTACCCACAATGCCCAACATCTTACCCACAATGTCCAACGTTTTACCGACAATGTCCAACATTTTACCCACAATGCCCAACGTTTTACCCACAATGTCCAACGTTTTACCCACAATGTCCAACGTTTTACCCACAATGTCCAACGTTTTACCCACAATGCCCAATGTTTTACCCACAATGTCCAACATTTTACCCACAACGCCAACAACATTTGACTCACAATGTCCAACGTTTTACCCACAATGCCCAACGTTTTACCCACAATGCCCAACATCTTACCCACAATGTCCAACATTTTACCCACAACGCCCAACATTTGACTCACAATGTCCAACGTTTTACCCACAATGCCCAACGTTTTACCCACAATGCCCAACATCTTACCCACAATGTCCAACGTTTCACCGACAATGTCCAACGTTTTACCCACAATGCCCAACGTTTTACCCACAATGTCCAACGTTTTACCCACAATGTCCAACGTTTTACCCACAATGTCCAACGTTTTACCCACAATGCCCAACATTTTACCCACAATGTCCAACGTTTTACCCACAATGCCCAACGTTTTACCCACAATGCCCAACGTTTTACCCACAATGTCCAACGTTTTACCCACAATGTCCAACGTTTTACCCACAATGTCCAACGTTTTACCCACAATGCCCAACGTTTTACCCACAATGCCCAACGTTTTACCCACAATGCCCAACGTTTTACCCACAATGTCCAACGTTTTACCCACAATGCCCAAAACGTTTTACCCACAATGTCCAACGTTTTACCCACAATGCCCAACGTTTTACCCACAATGCCCAACATCTTACCCACAATGTCCAACGTTTTACCCACAATGTCCAACGTTTTACCCACAATGCCCAACGTTTTACCCACAATGTCCAACGTTTTACCCACAATGCCCAACATCTTACCCACAATGTCCAACGTTTTACCCACAATGCCCAACGTTTTACCCACAATGTCCAATGTTTTACCCACAAAGTCCAATGTTTTACCCACAATGTCCAACATCTTACCCACAATGTCCAACGCTTTACCCACAATGCCCAACGTTTTACCCACAATGCCCAACGCTTTACCCACAATGTCCAACGTTTTACCCACAATGCCCAACGTTTTACCCACAATGTCCAACGCTTTACCCACAATGCCCAACGCTTTACCCACAATGCCCAACATCTTACCCACAATGTCCAACGCTTTACCGACAATGTCCAACGCTTTACCCACAATGCCCAACGCTTTTACCCACAATGTCCAACGTTTTACCCACAATGTCCAACGTTTTACCCACAATGTCCAACGTTTTACCCACAATGCCCAATGTTTTACCCACAATGTCCAACGTTTTACCCACAATGCCCAACGTTTTACCCACAATGTCCAACGCTTTACCCACAATGTCCAACGCTTTACCCACAATGGCCAACGCTTTACCCACAATACCCAACGCTTTACCCACAATGCCCAACGCTTTACCCACAATGCCCAACGCTTTACCCACAATGCCCAACGTTTTACCCACAATGTCCAACGTTTTACCCACAATGCCCAAAACGTTTTACCCACAATGTCCAACGTTTTACCCACAATGCCCAACGTTTTACCCACAATGCCCAACATCTTACCCACAATGTCCAACGTTTTACCCACAATGTCCAACGTTTTACCCACAATGCCCAACGTTTTACCCACAATGTCCAACGTTTTACCCACAATGCCCAACATCTTACCCACAATGTCCAACGTTTTACCCACAATGCCCAACGTTTTACCCACAATGTCCAATGTTTTACCCACAAAGTCCAATGTTTTACCCACAATGTCCAACATCTTACCCACAATGTCCAACGTTTTACCCACAATGCCCAACGTTTTACCCACAATGCCCAACGTTTTACCCACAATGTCCAACGTTTTACCCACAATGCCCAACGTTTTACCCACAATGTCCAACGTTTTACCCACAATGCCCAACGTTTTACCCACAATGCCCAACATCTTACCCACAATGTCCAACGTTTTACCGACAATGTCCAACGTTTTACCCACAATGCCCAACGTTTTACCCACAATGTCCAACGTTTTACCCACAATGCCCAACGTTTGACCCACAATGTCCAACGTTTTACCCACAATGCCCAATGTTTTACCCACAATGTCCAACGTTTTACCCACAATGCCCAACGTTTTACCCACAATGTCCAACGTTTTACCCACAATGTCCAACGTTTTACCCGCAATGGCCAACGTTTTACCCGCAATACCCAACGTTTTACCCACAATGTCCAACATTTTACCCACAACGCCCAACATTTGACTCACAATGTCCAACGTTTTACCCACAATGCCCAACGTTTTACCCACAATGCCCAACATCTTACCCACAATGTCCAACGTTTTACCGACAATGTCCAACGTTTTACCCACAATGCCCAACGTTTTACCCACAATGTCCAACGTTTTACCCACAATGTCCAACGTTTTACCCACAATGTCCAACGTTTTACCCACAATGCCCAACGTTTTACCCACAATGTCCAACGTTTTACCCACAATGCCCAACGTTTTACCCACAATGCCCAACGTTTTACCCACAATGTCCAACGTTTTACCCACAATGTCCAACGTTTTACCCACAATGGCCAACGTTTTACCCACAACGCCCAACGTTTTACCCACAATATCCAACGTTTTACCCACAATGTCCAACGTTTTACCCACAACGCCCAACGTTTTACCCACAACTCCATGCTAAACTAACTGAGGGAAGCAGCAGTTTGTAGTCCACTTTCTGTGTTTGGTCCACCTGAAGCGGACTGAGACCGCTCGTTTGTTCCGGATCAGAGTCTGTTTGCGCATTCACAACTCCCGAAACGAAGCGGACATTCCAAGCAAATGGACACTGATTCGAATCAAAAAAGCTTTGTGAATGCAGCCTCAGTCTTGGTCGGGTTGGACTGGAATGTGAACTTGAGGGATCAATAAAATATCTTCGATTGATTATTGATGATTTTATGATTGCTGATGTGTTGCTTTTGTTCTTTGCTGCTGCAGATGAGCTGTGTGAGCTGAAGGAGGAAAAACCCATCAGGCTGGTGGAAACTCTGACGGCCAAAGAGAGGGAGTCCCTGGAGGAGAAGGAGGAGACTGTAGGAGATGGAGAGAAGGACCAGCAGGAGGAGGAGAAGGAGGTGAAGGAGGAGAAGTCTGATGATGAGGAGGGAGGAGGAGTGAAGAGCGAAGAGGAGGAGCTGGAGGAGCTGAGAGCCCAGGTGTTCCAGCTGCTCCTGGAGCTGGAGGAGACGCGGGAGGTATCTCAGCGAAATGAGGAGAGCTTCATGGAGCTGCAGGGTGAGGAGCTGCTCTGTCCCAGGGGATGGACATGTCCAAGTGTCCAACAGGTTTACATGAGACGTTCACTGGACATGTCCAAGTGTCCAAAAGGGTTTACATGAGACGCTCACTGGACATGTCCAAGTGTCCAAAAGGGTTTACATGAGATGCTCGCTGGACATGTCCAAGTGTCCAAAAGGGTTTACATGAGACGCTCGCTGGACATGTCCAAGTGTCCAAAAGGGTTAACATGAGACGCTCACTGGACATGTCCATGTGTCCAACAGGTTTACATGAGACGCTCGCTGGACATGTCCAAGTGTCCAACAAGTTTACACAAGACGCTCACTGGACATGTCCAAGTGTCCAACAAGTTTACATGAGACGCTCACTGGACATGTCCAAGTGTCCAACAAGTTTACATGAGACGCTCTGTGTCTGTCCAGGTCTGTTGGAGGAGGAACGACTGGCCAGCGCTCACCAGGCCGAGACCTTCACACGGCAGATCCAGAAGCTGCAAGGTCCTCACACCAAACCTGAACCTAAACCCGAACCCCCCCAAACCCAAAAATAAACCTAAACCTAAACCTGAACCTAATCCAGAACCCCCCCAAACCCAAAAATAAACCTAAACCTAAAACTGAACCTAATCCAGAACCCAGACATAAACCTAAACCTGAACCCAGACTTGAACCTTAACCCAAACCACCCCCAAACCCAAAAATAAACCTAAACCTAAACCTGAATCATCTGAACCTCAACCTAAAAATCAACCTAAACCATAACCTGAACCCACGCCTGAACTTAAACCCTAACTTACACCTGAATCTGAACCCCCAAACTTTGCTCAAGGGTCCTCAGTGGTTCACCTGAGTGTCGTGTCGGGGACTCAAACCCAGGTCTGCGGCGCCACAGCCCGCGACGTTAACCACTACGCTATCCACTCCTAAACCTAAACCTGAACCTGAACCTGAACCTGAGCCTGAACCTGAACCTGAACCTGAACCTAAACCTGAATCTGAACCTGAACCTGAACCTGAACCTGAGCCTGAGCCTGAACCTGAACCTGAATCTGAAACTGAACCTAAACCTGAATCTGAAACTGAACCTGAAACTGAACCTAAACCTGAACCTACCAAACTCAAAAATAAACCTAAACCTGAACCTGAACCTGAGCCTGAACCTGAACCTGAATCTGAAACTGAACCTAAACCTGAATCTGAAACTGAATCTGAAACTGAACCTAAACCTGAACCTGAACCTGAACCTGAACCTGAGCCTGAGCCTGAACCTGAGCCTGAACCTGAACCTGAACCTGAACCTGAGCCTGAGCCTGAACCTGAATCTGAAACTGAACCTAAACCTGAACCCACCAAACTAAAAAATAAACCTGAACCTGAGCCTGAACCTGAACCTGAACCTGAACCTAAACCTGAATCTGAACCTGAACCTGAACCTGAACCTGAGCCTGAGCCTGAACCTGAACCTGAATCTGAAACTGAACCTAAACCTGAATCTGAAACTGAACCTGAAACTGAACCTAAACCTGAACCTACCAAACTCAAAAATAAACCTAAACCTGAACCTGAACCTGAGCCTGAACCTGAACCTGAACCTGAATCTGAAACTGAACCTAAACCTGAATCTGAAACTGAATCTGAAACTGAACCTAAACCTGAACCTGAACCTGAACCTGAGCCTGAGCCTGAACCTGAGCCTGAACCTGAACCTGAACCTGAACCTGAGCCTGAGCCTGAACCTGAATCTGAAACTGAACCTAAACCTGAACCCACCAAACTAAAAAATAAACCTGAACCTGAGCCTGAACCTGAACCTGAACCTGAACCTGAACCTGAACCTGAGCCTGAACCTGAACCTGAACCTGAGCCTGAACCTGAACCTGAACCTGAACCTGAGCCTGAACCTGAACCTGAACCTAAACCTAAACCTAAACCTAAACCTAAACCTGAACCTGAACCTGAACCTGAGCCTGAACCTGAACCTGAACCTGAACCTGATCCTGAACCTGAGCCTGAACCTGAATCTGAACCTGAACCCACCAAACTCAAAAATAAACCTGAACCTGAACCTGAACCTGAACCTAAACCTGAATCTGAACCTGAGCCTGAACCTGAACCTGAATCTGAACCTGAATCTGAACCTGAACCCAGACCTGAACCTGAACCTGGTTCCTGAACCTAAACCTGAACCCAGACCTGAACCTGAACCTGGTTCCTGAACCTAAACCTGAACCCAGACCTGAACCTGAACCTGAACCCAGACCTGAACCTGAACCTGGTTCCTAAACCTAAACCTGAACCCAGACCTGATAGGTAGAGGATTCTTTGTGTGCATGTGATGGATGTTGGATTTGGGCCCATTAACTGCACCTGCTCCTCCCTCTTCTCACGGAACTCTGACCTCCATCAGGAGGAGACCCTCTCTCTGACTGCTCCTCTCTGACTCCTCTGACTCCTCTGACTCCTCCTCTCTGACTCCTCTGACTCCTCCTCTCTGACTCCTCTGACTCCTCCTCTCTGAATCCTCCTCTCTGACTCCTCCTCTCTGACTCCTCTGACTCCTCCTCTCTGACTCCTCTGACTCCTCCTCTCTGAATCCTCCTCTCTGACTCCTCCTCTCTGACTCCTCTGACTCCTCCTCTCTGAATCCTCCTCTCTGAATCCTCCTCTCTGACTCCTCTGACTCCTCCTCTCTGACTCCTCCTCTCTGAATCCTCCTCTCTGACTCCTCCTCTCTGAATCCTCCTCTCTGACTCCTCTGACTCCTCCTCTCTGACTCCTCCTCTCTCAATCCTCCTCTCTGACTCCTCTGACTCCTCCTCTCTGAATCCTCCTCTCTGACTCCTCCTCTCTGAATCCTCCTCTCTGACTCCTCCTGTCTGAATCCTCCTCTCTGACTCCTCCTCTCTGACTCCTCCTCTCTGACTCCTCTGACTCTTCCTCTCTGACTCCTCCTCTCTGAATCCTCCTCTCTGAATCCTCCTCTCTGATTCCTCCTCTCTGAATCCTCCTCTCTGAATCCTCCTCTCTGACTCCTCCTCTCTGAATCCTCCTCTCTGACTCCTCCTCTCTGACTCCTCCTCTCTGACTCCTCTGACTCCTCCTCTCTGAATCCTCCTCTCTGACTCCTCTTCTCTGACTCCTCTGACTCCTCCTCTCTGACTCCTCTGACTCCTCCTCTCTCTGAATCCTCCTCTCTGAATCCTCCTCTCTGACTCCTCTGACTCCTCCTCTCTGACTCCTCTGACTCCTCTCTGACTCCTCCTCTCTGAATCCTCCTCTCTGACTCCTCCTCTCTGACTCCTCCTCTCTGAATCCTCCTCTCTGACTCCTCCTCTCTGAATCCTCCTCTCTGACTCCTCCTCTCTGAATCCTCCTCTCTGACTCCTCTGACTCCTCCTCTCTGACTCCTCCTCTCTGAATCCTCCTCTCTGAATCCTCCTCTCTGACTCCTCCTCTCTGACTCCTCTGACTCCTCCTCTCTGACTCCTCCTCTCTGACTCCTCTGACTCCTCCTCTCTGAATCCTCCTCTCTGACTCCGTCTGACTCCTCCTCTCTGACTCCTCCTCTCTGAATCCTCCTCTCTGACTCCTCCTCTCTGATTCCTCCTCTCTGAATCCTCCTCTCTGAATCCTCCTCTCTGACTCCTCCTCTCTGAATCCTCCTCTCTGAATCCTCCTCTCTGACTCCTCCTCTCTGACTCCTCCTCTCTGACTCCTCTGACTCCTCCTCTCTGACTCCTCCTCTCTGAATCCTCCTCTCTGACTCCTCTGACTCCTCCTCTCTGACTCCTCCTCTCTGACTCCTCCTCTCTGACTCCTCCTCTCTGAATCCTCCTCTCTGACTCCTCCTCTCTGAATCCTCCTCTCTGACTCCTCTGACTCCTCCTCTCTGAATCCTCCTCTCTGACTCCTCCTCTCTGATTCCTCCTCTCTGAATCCTCCTCTCTGAATCCTCCTCTCTGACTCCTCCTCTCTGAATCCTCCTCTCTGACTCCTCCTCTCTGACTCCTCCTCTCTGAATCCTCCTCTCTGACTCCTCCTCTCTGACTCCTCCTCTCTGAATCCTCTTCTCTGAATCCTCCTCTCTGACTCCTCCTCTCTGACTCCTCCTCTCTGACTCCTCCTCTCTGAATCCTCCTCTCTGAATCCTCCTCTCTGACTCCTCCTCTCTGACTCCTCCTCTCTGAATCCTCCTCTCTGACTCCTCCTCTCTGAATCCTCCTCTCTGAATCCTCCTCTCTGACTCCTCCTCTCTGACTCCTCCTCTCTGAATCCTCCTCTCTGACTCCTCCTCTCTGATTCCTCCTCTCTGAATCCTCCTCTCTGAATCCTCCTCTCTGACTCCTCCTCTCTGAATCCTCCTCTCTGACTCCTCCTCTCTGACTCCTCCTCTCTGAATCCTCCTCTCTGACTCCTCCTCTCTGACTCCTCCTCTCTGAATCCTCCTCTCTGAATCCTCCTCTCTGACTCCTCCTCTCTGACTCCTCCTCTCTGAATCCTCCTCTCTGAATCCTCCTCTCTGACTCCTCCTCTCTGACTCCTCCTCTCTGAATCCTCCTCTCTGACTCCTCCTCTCTGAATCCTCCTCTCTGACTCCTCTGACTCCTCCTCTCTGACTCCTCCTCTCTGACTCCTCCTCTCTGAATCCTCCCCTCTGACTCCTCCTCTCTGAATCCTCCTCTCTGAATCCTCCTCTCTGAATCCTCCTCTCTGACTCCTCCTCTCTGACTCCTCCTCTCCATCTCTTGTAGCTCAGCTCTGTTCAGTCCAAGAAGAGATGAACAGTCTGGAGGAGGAGAAGGAAAGTGAGTTAGAGGAGGCTCAGCAGGAGCTGCGTTCAGCTCAGGAGGAGGTGCTGATGCTGCAGCAGGCGGCGGAGGAGGTGGCGGCAGAGAGAGAGAACGATATTGCTTCCTTGCAGGAGGAGCTGTGTCGCCGGAGGGCGGAGCTACAGCGTCTCCACGCTTCCACGGCCGAGTATGAGCTGGAGATCACGTCACTGAGAGCCGAGATGAAGATGAAGAGCAGCACGGCGAAGCACGGTAACTGTAACTGTACACGGTAACTGTAACTAAACACGGTAACTGTAACTAAACACGGTAACTGTAACTGAACACGGTAACTGTAACTGAACACGGTAACTGTAACTAAACACGGTAACTGTAACTAAACACGGTAACTGTAACTGAACATGGTAACTGTAACTGAACACGGTAACTGTAACTAAACACGGTAACTGTAACTAAACACGGTAACTGTAACTGAACACGGTAACTGTAACTGAACCCGGTAACTGTAACTGAACACGGTAACTGTAACAGAACGCGGTAACTGTAACTGAACATGGTAACTGTAACAGAACGCGGTAACTGTAACTGAACGCGGTAACTGTAACTGAACACGGTAATGGTAACTGTAACTGAACACGGTAACTGTAACTGAACACGGTAACTGTAACTGAACGCAGTAACTGTAACTGAACACGGTAACTGTAACTTAACACGGTAACTGAAACTTAACACGGTAACTGTAACTGAACACGGTAACTGTAACTGAACACGGTAACTGTAACTGAACACGGTAACTGTAACTGAACGCAGTAACTGTAACTGAACACGGTAACTGTAACTGAACACGACTGTAACTGCCGGTAACTGAACACGGTAACGTAACTGAACGCGGTAACTGTAACTGGAACCCCGGTAACTGTAACTGAACATGGTAACTGTAACTGAACACGGTAACTGTAACTTAACACGGTAACTAAAACTTAACACGGTAACTGTAACAGAACACGGTAACTGTAACTAAACACGGTAACTGTAACTGAACACAGTAACTGTAACTGAACACGGTAACTGTAACTGAACACGGTAACTGTAACTGAACATGGTAACTGTAACTGAATGCAGTAACTGTAACTGAACACGGTAACTGTAACTGTACACTGTAACTGTAACTGAACACGGTAACTGTAACTGAGCACGGTAACTAACTGAACACGGTAACAGAACGCGGTAACTGTAACTGAACACGGTAACTGTAACTGAACACGGTAACTGTAACTGAACATGGTAACTGTAACTGAATGCAGTAACTGTAACTGAACACGGTAACTGTAACTGAGCACGGTAACTGTAACTGAACATGGTAACTGTAACTGAATGCAGTAACTGTAACTGAACACGGTAACTGTAACTGAACGCAGTAACTGTAACTGAACATGGTAACTGTAACTGAACGCAGTAACTGTAACTGAACACGGTAACTGTAACTGAGCACGGTAACTGTAACTGAACACGGTAACAGAACACAGTAACTGTAACTGAACACGGTAACTGTAACTAAACACGGTAACTGTAACTGAACACGGTAACTGTAACTGTACACGGTAACTGTAACTGAACACGGTAACTAACTGAACACGGTAACTGTAACTGTACACTGTAACTGTAACTGAACACAGTAACTGTAACTGAGCACGGTAACTAACTGAACACGGTAACAGAACGCGGTAACTGTAACTGAGCACAGTAACTGTAACTGAACACGGTAGGTGTAACTGAACACGGTAACTGTAACTGAACACGGTAACTGTAACTGAACGCGGTAACTGTAACTGAACGCGGTAACTGAGCACGGTAACTGTAACTGAACACGGTAACTGTAACTGAGCACAGTAACTGTAACTGAACACGGTAGGTGTAACTGAACACGGTAACTGTAACTGAACACGGTAGGTGTAACTGAACACGGTAACTGAAACTGAACACGGTAACTGTAACTGAACACGGTAACTGTAACTTAACATGGTAACTGTAACTGAAGGCGGTAACTGTAACTGAACATAGTAACTAACTGTACACTGTAACTGTAACTGTACACGGTAACTGTAACTGAACACGGTAACAGAATGCGGTAACTGTAACTGAACACGGTAACTGTAACTGAACACGGTAACAGTAACTGAACATGGTAACTGTAGCTGAACGCAGTAACTGTAACTGAACACGGTAACTGTAACTGAACACGGTAACTGTAACTGAGCACGGTAACGGTAACTGAACATGGTTACTGTAACTGAACACGGTAACTGTAACGGAACACGGTAACTGTAACGGAACACGGTAACTGTAACTGAACACGGTAACTGTAACGGAACACGGTAACTGAAACTGAACATGGTAACTGTAACTGAACGTGGTAACTGTAACGGAACGTGGTAACTGTAACTGAACACGATAACTGTAACTGAACACGGTAACTGTAACGGAACGTGGTAACTGTAACTGAACGTGGTAACTGTTACGGAACGTGGTAACTGTAACTGAACACGATAACTGTAACTGAACACGGTAACTGTAACGGAACACGGTAACTGAAACTTAACACGGTAACTGTAACTGAACATGGTAACTCTTACTAACAAGAGTAACTGTAACTAAACAAAGTAACTGTAACTGAACACGGTAACTGTAACTGAACACGGTAACTCTTACTAACAAGAGTAACAGTAACTGCACAAAGTAACTGTAACTGAACATGGTAAAGCAACTGAGTGTTGTTACTGCTAAACTGCTCACTTGAGCACCAGCTGCATCACTGAGTGGAAATCTGTTGATGCTCTGACTGATTTTCTGATCAGGTGATGTGACGCAGCTGCAGGAGGAGTTGGTTTCTCTGAACGACCAGCGTCAGACTCTGACCAGTGACAACCAGCAACTAAGCAACAAAGTGGAGCAACTTCAGCAGCAACGAGACATGTGAGCCATCCTCTCGGCTGTGTTGGATTCTGCTTACAGGTTTTATCTTATGTGTTCGAGGTTCATGTGAAATTTAAAAGGATGCAGATTTTCTCCACTTGCAGCCGAAACTTCAATTCCTCGTTACGGATTAACACGTTTACTCTCATCAGCGGCATCATCTGAACGTCA
This sequence comes from Atherinomorus stipes, assembly GCA_023101725.1. Taxonomy (NCBI): domain Eukaryota; kingdom Metazoa; phylum Chordata; class Actinopteri; order Atheriniformes; family Atherinidae; genus Atherinomorus; species Atherinomorus stipes. The sequence continues at coordinate 600,115 of JALJCO010005288.1, read as the reverse complement.
CCCTGACACATAATAACTACCAATAACTCAAACGTTTTGATGATTTTAACTCTTTAAATGCAAACTTAATTATTTAATTTCAGTGTTGGTTTTCTGGGGAAAACACACACAGACACAAAAACAATATGGGCTTAAGTTTACTGTCCTGCAGCTAACGCTGGTCAAAGATGTCTACTTTTGTTACAGCCTACTTACTAACTCCATCTCTCTCTCATTTCATGTAAAAATCCTCCTGTTTTGTCCCTCAGTTCTGATTGGCCGGCATTCCTAACCCCATTTACTTTCAGGTTTTCAGTTTGCCTTAATTTGCCTCCTGAACAATAAAAGATCTTTCCCCACCTTTAACTAATGGGGGGCTTGTCCGGGATCTTTTTGTTTCTGTAACCCCTAGCAGAGCTGGGACGTAACAACTTTCAAAAACTGCTATAAGATAATTAAAAAAAAACACAAAAATGACCCAAGAGGTTATGCAATCACTGGGATTCAGTATCTGATATCTGATCAATCGAACATTCAATCAGGAAAATATCTAATTGTTTTGACCTTTTGGACAAATTTAAAGTTAATTTCCAAAGGACATCAGGAGCAAATTTGTTTCAAAGAAAATCTTCTGTATTAATCAACAAAGCCACGAAGAGGAGAAAATGTCCACATACTTACAAATGTTACAAAACAACCCAGTACGAGTTATTTCTGAACCCAATACTGGTTAGATGTTAGAACACATGATGGGTTATTTTGACCCAACAAGTTGGGTTTATATAACCCAACCATAGGCCCAGTTTGATTATACTGCTGAGTTCTTTATAATATTAATAATAATTATATATATATACGTATATATCATGTTGCATTTAATCCATCTCAGGTTGAGCCTGAGGGCAGTCCCATTGCAGCACCCAGTGATGGTTGGTGGGGGTTCAGTGTAACGTTTCTGGTGGTCGCGCATGTGCGAACATCATCCCAACATATTGGCGAGTCCGAAATGACCCGGCTTAGTGAAAACAACCAGTTAAACTATCCAACTGTCTCAACTCAGCTGCTGGGTTGAAAGAACCCAGCCAGCATTGCAGGTGGGGCCCATGTGGGATTGTCCACGGTTTCCATGGTGACCCACCTGTGTTTTCCCATATACCCCGTAGGCATGGGCTGGAACTGGGCAAATTTGCAGATCTCATAGTTTAAGTTACATGATCCTCATATGTGGAAACCCACATGGGAAAACACAGGGGGGGTCACCATGGAAACCGTGGACAATCCCACCTGGGTCCCTCATATGCAGCCAAAATTGAACCCACATGGGCCCCACATGCAATGCTGGCTGGGAATAAGCCAACAATTGTTTGTGTGCATGATGAGATCAATGCTGCTGATTGATCAGCGTCTCCGCCTGCTGGTGGACAGGTGTGAGGATTCCTACCTGGCTGTGAGGGAGCAGGATGAACAGGTGAAGCTGGACTCCTACATCACTCTCACCCAGCCCGGACCTGACCAGCAGGACCCTGAGATCCAGCAGGACCCTGAGATCCAGCAAGACCTGGTCCAGAAGGACCCTGAGATCCAGCAGGACCCTGAGATCCAGCAAGACCTGGTCCAGAAGGACCCTGAGATCCAGCAAGACCTGGTCCAGAAGGACCCTGAGATCCAGCAAGACCTGCTCCGGAAGGACCCTGAGATCCAGAAAGACCTGGTCCAGAGGGACCCTGAGATCAGCGTCCTGAAGGTCCAGCTGAGACAAGCCGAGGAGACGGCGCATAAAGTCCAGAGAGAGGTAAGGTTGCCGTGGCGACGGCGGTCTGACTGACGTCGGTGGCGTCCCTGACATCTCTGACGTGTGTCCGTGTGTCCGTGTGTCCGTGTGTCCGTGTGGTGTCAGTGTGCAGGTCTGCAGGTGGAGCTGGAGGAGCTGCAGCAGCTGTACGACGGCAGCCAGCGCGAGCGGGCGGAGCTTCAGCAGCAGCTGCAGCGCTGCAAAGCCGAGCTGCAGAAGCTGCTGGACAGCAGGTCACAGGTGAGGGGGGGCGGGGTCAGAGCCCGGCTCACAGGTGAGAGGGGGCGGGGTCAGAGCCCGGCTCACAGGTGAGAGGGGGGCGGGGTCAGAGCCTGGCTCACAGGTGAGAGGGGGGCGGGGTCACAGGTGAGAGCGCGCGGGGTCAGGGCCTGGCTCACAGGTGAGAGGGGGCGGGGTCAGAGCCCGGCTCACAGGTGAGGGGGGGCGGGGTCAGGGCCTGGCTCACAGGTGAGGGGGGCGGGGTCAGAGCCTGGCTCACAGGTGAGGGGGGCGGGGTCAGAGCCCGGCTCACAGGTGAGAGGGGGGCGGGGTCAGAGCCCGGCTCACAGGTGAGAGGGGGGCGGGGTCACAGGTGAGGGGGGCGGGGTCACAGGTGAGGGGGGCGGGGTCAGAGCCCGGCTCACAGGTGAGAGGGGGGCGGGGTCAGAGCCCGGCTCACAGGTGAGAGGGGGGCGGGGTCACAGGTGAGGGGGGCAGGGTCAGAGCCCGGCTCACAGGTGAGAGGGGGGCGGGGTCACAGGTGAGAGCGCGCGGGGTCAGGGCCTGGCTCACAGGTGAGAGGGGGGCGGGGTCAGAGCCCGGCTCACAGGTGAGAGGGGGCGGGGTCAGAGCCCGGCTCACAGGTGAGAGGGGGGCGGGGTCACAGGTGAGAGGGGGCGGGGTCAGAGCCCGGCTCACAGGTGAGAGGGGGGCGGGGTCAGAGCCTGGCTCACAGGTGAGAGGGGGGCGGGGTCAGAGCCCGGCTCACAGGTGAGAGGGGGGTGGGGTCACAGGTGAGAGGGGGGTGGGGTTAGAAGTGAGAGAGGGCGGGGTCACAGGTGAGAGGGGGGCGGGGTCAGAGCCCGGCTCACAGGTGAGAGGGGGGCGGAGTCACAGGGGAGAGGGGGTGGGGGTCAGAGCCTGGCTCACAGGTGAGAGGGGGGCGGGGTCAGAGCCTGGCTCACAGGTGAGAGGGGGGCGGGGTCAGAGCCCGGCTCACAGGTGAGAGGGGGGTGGGGTCACAGGTGAGAGGGGGGTGGGGTTAGAAGTGAGAGAGGGCGGGGTCACAGGTGAGAGGGGGGCGGGGTCAGAGCCTGGCTCACAGGTGAGAGGGGTGGGGGTCAGAGGTGTGAGGGGGCGGGGGCGGATCCTGTGTGTAGCTGTGTCTCATGTTGCAGAAGACGTAGATTCATGTCCGCGCACTCTGATCCGTCTCCTGAAACTGTCTCGCTGAAATGGGACATCCTAGCCAACCAGAATTTCCCATAGTGCTCCAGTCCCGTTGCCTAGCAACTGCAGACTCCACAGCTGTCTAGTGACGACTTTCTTTCCACCTCAGATACGTTGTACAAACTAGGTTGGAAATGTAACGATTTGAAAATGTCAAATCCACGTTATGATTGTGATCACGGTGTCATTGAAATCTCCCCCCACCATCACAAAAATATCTAATATGGGCCTGGCTGTCTGCTCAGTCCTGTTTAAAGGGGGGGCGTCTCCAGAACTGTCCACGTAGGTGCCTCCGTTGCCCCCACCATGTTTTCATAAATGAAACATTGCAAACTGGGAAAGGAGCAGCATCACTGGGCGTCATCACGGTTTGGACGATTAGTAACCACTGAGAACCTACTCACGGTTAACCGTTTTACCCGTAATTTACCCGTAATTCACCCGTAATTTACCCGTACTTTACCCGTAATTTACCCGTAATTCACCCGTACATCCCTAACTAAAATTCCATTCCGTTTCACGCATCTGTCGCTATCGAACGGTAACGTCCCGTTAAGCGCTCGATGTCACCTGAATAATGTCAAACGTGCGTTTCTGAGGCGTATTTTTACATTTGCCGCAGAGATTCTGTTTCTAATCGGGAAACCCTTCATGTAAAATCCCCGCATGTTTCCAAACACGACGCCCACCCCCCCCCCCCCTGAGACGCCTCAGAAACGGGACGGGACCTGACGGGACCCGCCGTGACGCGTGCAGCCGACGAAGCTGCAACATGAGACACGGCCGGTGTGCATGCTGGCTGATCAGCTGATCCCGGACCTGCCGGCGTGTCTGTGGCTTCTGTTTCCATCGTCTGTGTCTGCTCGACCCCCTCCCACAGAAACCAGCCCCCACACAGAGAACTGATGGGGGGGCGTTACCTCTGAGAGCACCACTGAACTCAGAGACAGTCTGGGTGTTAATGTGACTGACAGGACGACTAAAGATCAGGACCCCAGCTGGAGCCGGGGGGGGGGGGTTCTGGTCCCGGTCCTGGTCCTGGTCCTGGTACTGATCCTTGTACTGGTCCTGGTACTGGTCCTGGTACTGGTTCTGGTCCTGGTACTGGTCCTTGTACTGGTACTGGTCCTGGTCCTGGTCCTGGTACTGGTCATGGTCCTGGTCATGGTCCTGGTCCTGGTCCTGGTCCTGGTACTGGTACTGGTCCTGGTTCTGGTCCTGGTCCTGGTACTGGTCATGGTCCTGGTCCTGGTCCTGGTCCTGGTCCTGGTTCTGCTTCTGGTACTGGTACTGGTCCTTGTACTGGTCCTGGTACTGGTCCTGGTACTGCTTCTGGTACTGGTACTGGTCCTTGTACTGGTCCTGGTTCTGGTTCTGGTCCTGGTACTGGTTCTGGTCCTGGTCCTGGTCCTGGTCCTGGTCCTGGTCCTGGTTCTGGTTCTGGTCCTGGTACTGGTCCTGGTCCTGGTCCTGGTACTGGTTCTGGTCCTGGTCCTGGTCCTGGTACTGGTCCTGGTCCTGACCTGCAGGACTGAAGATTATTCCACCTGAATGGAACCTGAAACAACGGAAGGAGAGGTGGATCTGGAACACCGTAGAACTGTTCTCCTGTAGAACCACATCACCGTCAGTGGAAACCGGAGAACAGGAGCGCAATTCATCTACGAATGAGTAAAGTAGCACTAGGAACGAGTAAAGAAGTACTACGAATGAGAAAAGTAGCACTAGGAACGAGTAAAGTAGTACTACGAATGAGAAAAGTAGCACTAGGAACGAGTAAAGTAGTACTACGAATGAGTAAAGTACGACTAGGGATGCGTAAAGTAGCACTAGGAACGAGTCAAGTAGTACTACGAATGAGTAAAGTACGACTAGGGATGCGTAAAGTAGTACTAGGAATGAGTAATGTAGCACTAGGAACAAGTAAAGTAGTACTAGGAATGAGTGAAGTAGTACTTGGAATGAGTAAAGTAGCACTAGGAACAAGTAAAGTAGTACTAGGAATGAGTGAAGTAGTACTTGGAATGAGTAAAGTAGCACTAGGAACGAGTAAAGTAGTACTACGAATGAGAAAAGTAGCACTAGGAACGAGTAAAGTAGTACTACGAATGAGTAAAGTAGTACTAGGAATGAGTAAAGTAGTACTAGGAATGAGTAAAGTAGCACTAGGAACGAGTAAAGTAGTACTATGAATGAGAAAAGTAGCACTAGGAACGAGTAAAGTAGTACTACGAATGAGTAAAGTACAACTAGGGATGCGTAAAGTAGCACTAGGAACGAGTCAAGTAGTACTACGAATGAGTAAAGTACGACTAGGGATTCGTAAAGTAGTACTAGGAATGAGTAATGTAGCACTAGGAACAAGTAAAGTAGTACTAGGAATGAGTGAAGTAGTACTTGGAATGAGTAAAGTAGCACTAGGAACAAGTAAAGTAGTACTAGGAATGAGTGAAGTAGTACTAGGAATGAGTAAAGTAGTACTAGGAACGAGTCAAGTAGTACTACGAATGAGTAAAGTACGACTAGGGATGCGTAAAGTAGTACTAGGAATGAGTAAAGTAGCACTAGGAACAAGTAAAGTAGTACTACGAATGAGTGAAGTAGTACTTGGAATGAGTAAAGTAGCACTAGGAACAAGTAAAGTAGTACTAGGAATGAGTGAAGTAGTACTTGGAATGAGTAAAGTAGCACTAGGAACAAGGAAAGTAGTACTAGGAATGAGTAAAATGGTACTTCGAACGAGTAAAATGGTACTAGGGATGAGTAAAGTAGTACTATTGTAGGAATAAAGTAATCGTGGTAATTAAAGGAGTATTTTTAAGGGATCCTGACTACGGAGCTCAGGTCCGGTTCTGTCTGGTTCTGGTTCTAGTTCTCAGACCTGAGCTCTGCGTCTCTCCTCGTTGCCGTGGAAACGTGGCTGATGTTTCCAGGTCAGACCTGATCAACCTCATCAGCCAGTCCTTACCTCTGCTCCTCTTCATCAGATCTTCCTCCTGCATCATTGCTCTGCATGAATCTGAGACTTTTACCCATGACCACCTGCTGCGACGCTGAAGCTCCTGATTGGTCCGTTGGAGCAGCGCTGCAGTGACTCAGACATGTTTAGATGTGGATGTTTGTTGTGATGACGACATCTGGTCTCTAAGCATCTCTAATCTGATCAGGTTAACCCTTAAAACTCCTCCAGTTCTCCTCAGGAGCAGGAACTGGGATTAAAGGTTCTAGATACTGACTGGGATTAAAGGCTGTAGATACTAACTGGGATTAAAGTTTCTGGATGCTAATCAGGATTAAAGGTTCTAGACACTAACTGGGATTAAAAGTTCTGATACTGAGATAAAAGGTTCTTGATACTAACTGGGATTAAAGGTTCTGATGCTGACTGGGATTAAAGGTTCTGATGCTGACTGGGATTAAAGGTTCTGATGCTGACTGGGATTGAAGGTTCTAGATGCTGACTGGGATTAAAGCTTCTGATGCTGACTGAGATTGAAGGTTCTAGATGCTGACTGGGATTAAAGGTTCTAGATACCGACCGGGATTAAAGGTTCTGATGCTGACTGGGATTAAAGGTTCTGATACTGACTGGGATTAAAGGTTCTAGATACTGACTGGGATTAAAGGTTCTAGATGCTGACTGGGATTAAAGGTTCTTGATGCTGACTGGGATTAAAGGTTCTGATGCTGACTGGGATTAAAGGTTCTGATGCTGACTGGGATTAAAGGTTCTAGATGCTGACTGGGATTAAAGGTTCTGATACTGACTGGGATTAAAGGTTCTGATGCTGACTGGGATTAAAGGTTCTAGATACTGACTGGGATTAAAGGTTCTGATGCTGACTGGGATTAAAGGTTCTGATGATGACTGGGATTAAAGGTTCTGATGCTGACTGGGATTAAAGGTTCTACAAGCTGACTGGGATTAAAGGTTCTAGATACTGACTGGGATTAAAGGTTCTGATGCTGACTGGGATTAAAGGTTCTAGATACTGACTGGGATTAAAGGTTCTAGATACTGACTGGGATTAAAGGTTCTAGATGCTGACTGGGATTAAAGGTTCTAGATACTGACTGGGATTAAAGGTTCTGATGCTGACTGGGATTAAAGGTTCTAGATACTGACTGGGATTAAAGGTTCTGATGCTGACTGGGATTAAAGGTTCTGATGATTACTGGGATTAAAGGTTCTGATGCTGACTGGGATTAAAGGTTCTAATGCTGACTGGGATTAAAGGTTCTGAGGCTGACTGAGATTGAAGGTTCTAGATGCTGACTGGGATTAAAGGTTCTCATGCTGACTGGGATTAAAGGTTCTAGATGCTAACTGGGATTAAAGGTTCTAAATGCTGACTGGGATTAAAGGTTCTGATGCTGACTGGGATTACAGGTTCTGATGCTGACTGAGATTAAAGGTTCTAGATAATGACTGGGATTAAAGGTTCTACATAATGACTGGGATTAAAGGTTCTAGATACTGACTGGGATTAAAGGTTCTAGATGATGACTGGGATTAAAGGTTCTGATGCTGACTGAGATTAAAGGTTCTAGATACTGACTGGGATTAAAGGTTCTGATGATGACTGGGATTAAAGGTTCTGATGATGACTGGGATTAAAGGTTCTGATGCAGACTGGGATTAAAGGTTCTAGATGCTGACTGGGAATAAAGGTTCTAAATACTGACTGGGATTAAAGGTTCTGATGCAGACTGGGATTAAAGGTTGTAGATGCTGACTGGGATTAAAGGTTCTGATGTTGACTGGGATTAAAGGTTCTGATGCTGACTGGGATTAAAGGTTCTAGATACTGACTGGGATTAAAGGTTCTAGATACTGACTGGGATTAAAGGTTCTGATGCTGACTGGGATTAAAGGTTCTGATGCTGACTGGGATTAAAGGTTCTGATGCTGACTGGGATTAAAGGTTCTGGATACTGACTGGGATTAAAGGTTCTAGACACTGACTGGGATTAAAGGTTCTAGATACTGACTGGGATTAAAGGTTCTGATGCTGACCGGGATTAAAGGTTCTAGATGCTGACTGGGATTAAAGGTTCTAGATGCTGACTGGGATTAAAGGTTCTAGATACAGACTGGGATTAAAGGTTCTGATGCTGACTGGAATTAAAGGTTCTAGATACTGACTGGTATTAAAGGTTCTAGATGCTGACTGGGATTAAAGGTGCTGATGCTGACTGGGATTAAAGGTTCTGATGCTGACCGGGATTAAAGGTTCTGATGCTGACTGGGATTAAAGGTTCTAGAATCTGACTGGGATTAAAGGTTCTGATGCTGACTGGGAATAAAGGTTCTAAATACTGACTGGGATTAAAGGTTCTGATGCTGACTGGGAATAAAGGTTCTAAATACTGACTGGGATTAAAGGTTCTAGATGATGACTGGGGTTAAAGGTTCTGATGCTGACTGGGATTAAAGGTTCTGATGCTGACTGGGATTAAAGGTTCTGATGCTGACTGGGATTAAAGGTTCTGATGCTGACTGGGATTAAAGGTTCTGGATGCTGACCGGGATTAAAGGTTCTGATGCTGACTGGGATTAAAGGTTCTGATGCTGACTGGGAATAAAGGTTCTAAATACTGACTGGGATTAAAGGTTCTGATACTGACTGGGATTAAAGGTTCTAGATACTGACTGGGATTAAAGGTTCTAGATGCTGACTGGGATTAAAGGTTCTAGATGCTGACTGGGATTAAAGGTTCTGATACTGACTGGGATTAAAGGTTCTGATGCTGACTGGGATTAAAGGTTCTAGATGCTGACTGGGATTAAAGGTTCTGATACTGACTGGGATTAAAGGTTCTGATGCTGACTGGGATTAAAGGTTCTAGATACTGACTGGGATTAAAGGTTCTGATGCTGACTGGGATTAAAGGTTCTGATGATGACTGGGATTAAAGGTTCTGATGCTGACTGGGATTAAAGGTTCTACATGCTGACTGGGATTAAAGGTTCTAGATACTGACTGGGATTAAAGGTTCTGATGCTGACTGGGATTAAAGGTTCTAGATGCTTACTGGGATTAAAGGTTCTAGATACTGACTGGGATTAAAGGTTCTAGATACTGACTGGGATTAAAGATTCTAGATGCTGACTGGGATTAAAGGTTCTAGATACTGACTGGGATTAAAGGTTCTGATGCTGACTGGGATTAAAGGTTCTAGATACTGACTGGGATTAAAGGTTCTGATGCTGACTGGGATTAAAGGTTCTGATGATTACTGGGATTAAAGGTTCTGATGCTGACTGGGATTAAAGGTTCTACATGCTGACTGGGATTAAAGGTTCTGAGGCTGACTGAGATTGAAGGTTCTAGATGCTGACTGGGATTAAAGGTTCTCATGCTGACTGGGATTAAAGGTTCTAGATGCTAACTGGGATTAAAGGTTCTAAATGCTGACTGGGATTAAAGGTTCTGATGCTGACTGGGATTAAAGGTTCTGATGCTGACTGAGATTAAAGGTTCTAGATAATGACTGGGATTAAAGGTTCTACATAATGACTGGGATTAAAGGTTCTAGATACTGACTGGGATTAAAGGTTCTAGATGATGACTGGGATTAAAGGTTCTGATGCTGACTGAGATTAAAGGTTCTAGATACTGACTGGGATTAAATGTTCTGATGCTGACTGGGATTAAAGGTTCTACATGCTGACTGGGATTAAAGGTTCTAGATGCTGACTGGGATTAAAGGTTCTGATGCTGACTGAGATTAAAGGTTCTGATGCTGACTGGGATTAAAGGTTCTAGATGCTGACTGGGATTAAAGGTTCTAGATACTGACTGGGATTAAAGGTTCTAGATACTGACTGGGATTAAAGGTTCTAGATGCTGACTGGGATTAAAGGTTCTAGATACTGACTGGGATTAAAGGTTCTGATGCTGACTGGGATTAAAGGTTCTAGATACTGACTGGGATTAAAGGTTCTGATGCTGACTGGGATTAAAGGTTCTGATGATGACTGGGATTAAAGGTTCTGATGATGACTGGGATTAAAGGTTCTAGATGCTGACTGGGATTAAAGGTTCTAGATGCTGACTGGGATTAAAGGTTCTAGATACTGACTGGGATTAAAGGTTCTGATGCAGACTGGGATTAAAGGTTGTAGATGCTGACTGGGATTAAAGGTTCTGATGTTGACTGGGATTAAAGGTTCTGATGCTGACTGGGATTAAAGGTTCTAGATACTGACTGGGATTAAAGGTTCTAGATACTGACTGGGATTAAAGGTTCTGATGCTGACTGGGATTAAAGGTTCTGATGCTGACTGGGATTAAAGGTTCTGATGCTGACTGGGATTAAAGGTTCTGGATACTGACTGGGATTAAAGGTTCTAGATACTGACTGGGATTAAAGGTTCTAGATACTGACTGGGATTAAAGGTTCTGATGCTGACCGGGATTAAAGGTTCTAGATGCTGACTGGGATTAAAGGTTCTAGATGCTGACTGGGATTAAAGGTTCTAGATACAGACTGGGATTAAAGGTTCTGATGCCGACTGGAATTAAAGGTTCTAGATACTGACTGGTATTAAAGGTTCTAGATGCTGACTGGGATTAAAGGTGCTGATGCTGACTGGGATTAAAGGTTCTGATGCTGACCGGGATTAAAGGTTCTGATGCTGACTGGGATTAAAGGTTCTAGAATCTGACTGGGATTAAAGGTTCTGATGCTGACTGGGAATAAAGGTTCTAAATACTGACTGGGATTAAAGGTTCTGATGCTGACTGGGAATAAAGGTTCTAAATACTGACTGGGATTAAAGGTTCTAGATGATGACTGGGGTTAAAGGTTCTGATGCTGACTGGGATTAAAGGTTCTGATGCTGACTGGGATTAAAGGTTCTGATGCTGACTGGGATTAAAGGTGCTGATGCTGACTGGGATTAAAGGTTCTGGATGCTGACCGGGATTAAAGGTTCTGATGCTGACTGGGATTAAAGGTTCTGATGCTGACTGGGAATAAAGGTTCTAAATACTGACTGGGATTAAAGGTTCTGATGCTGACTGGGATTAAAGGTGCTGATGCTGACTGGGATTAAAGGTTCTGGATGCTGACTGGGATTAAAGGTTCTCATGCTGACTGGGATTAAAGGTTCTGATGCTGACCGGGATAAAAGGTCCTAGATGATGACTGGGGTTAAAGGTTCTGATGCTGACTGGGATTAAAGGTTCCGATGCTGACTGGGATTAAAGGTTCTGATGCTGACTGGGATTAAAGGTTCTAGATGCTGACTGGGATTAAAGGTTCTGGATGATGACTGGGATTAAAGGTTCTTGATGCTGACTGGGATTAAAGGTTCTGATGCTGACTGGGATTAAAGGTTCTGATGCTGACTGAGATTGAAGGTTCTAGATGCTGACTGGGATTAAAGCTTCTGATGCTGACTGAGATTGAAGGTTCTAGATGCTGACTGGGATTAAAGGTTCTAGATACCGACCGGGATTAAAGGTTCTGATGCTGACTGGGATTAAAGGTTCTGATACTGACTGGGATTAAAGGTTCTAGATACTGACTGGGATTAAAGGTTCTAGATGCTGACTGGGATTAAAGGTTCTAGATGCTGACTGAGATTAGAGGTTCTGATACTGACTGGGATTAAAGGTTCTGATGCTGACTGGGATTAAAGGTTCTAGATGCTGACTGAGATTAAAAGTTCTGATACTGACTGGGATTAAAGGTTCTGATGCTGACTGGGATTAAAGGTTCTAGATACTGACTGGGATTAAAGGTTCTGATGCTGACTGGGATTAAAGGTTCTGATGATGACTGGGATTAAAGGTTCTGATGCTGACTGGGATTAAAGGTTCTACATGCTGACTGGGATTAAAGGTTCTAGATACTGACTTGGATTAAAGGTGCTGATGCTGACTGGGATTAAAGGTTCTAGATGCTTACTGGGATTAAAGGTTCTAGATACTGACTGGGATTAAAGGTTCTAGATACTGACTGGGATTAAAGGTTCTAGATGCTGACTGGGATTAAAGGTTCTAGATACTGACTGGGATTAAAGGTTCTGATGCTGACTGGGATTAAAGGTTCTAGATACTGACTGGGATTAAAGGTTCTGATGCTGACTGCGATTAAAGGTTCTGATGATGACTGGGATTAAAGGTTCTGATGCTGACTGGGATTAAAGGTTCTACATGCTGACTGGGATTAAAGGTTCTGAGGCTGACTGAGATTGAAGGTTCTAGATGCTGACTGGGATTAAAGGTTCTCATGCTGACTGGGATTAAAGGTTCTAGATGCTAACTGGGATTAAAGGTTCTAAATGCTGACTGGGATTAAAGGTTCTGATGCTGACTGGGATTAAAGGTTCTGATGCTGACTGAGATTAAAGGTTCTAGATAATGACTGGGATTAAAGGTTCTACATAATGACTGGGATTAAAGGTTCTAGATACTGACTGGGATTAAAGGTTCTAGATGCTGACTGGGATTAAAGGTTCTGATGCTGACTGAGATTAAAGGTTCTAGATACTGACTGGGATTAAAGGTTCTGATGCTGACTGGGATTAAAGGTTCTACATGCTGACTGGGATTAAAGGTTCTAGATGCTGACTGGGATTAAAGGTTCTGATGCTGACTGAGATTAAAGGTTCTGATGCTGACTGGGATTAAAGGTTCTAGATGCTGACTGGGATTAAAGGTTCTAGATACTGACTGGGATTAAAGGTTCTAGATACTGACTGGGATTAAAGGTTCTAGATGCTGACTGGGATTAAAGGTTCTAGATACTGACTGGGATTAAAGGTTCTGATGCTGACTGGGATTAAAGGTTCTAGATACTGACTGGGATTAAAGGTTCTGATGCTGACTGGGATTAAAGGTTCTGATGATGACTGGGATTAAAGGTTCTGATCATGACTGGGATTAAAGGTTCTGATGCAGACTGGGATTAAAGGTTCTAGATGCTGACTGGGATTAAAGGTTCTAGATACTGACTGGGATTAAAGGTTCTGATGCAGACTGGGATTAAAGGTTGTAGATGCTGACTGGGATTAAAGGTTGTAGATGCTGACTGGGATTAAAGGTTGTAGATGCTGACTGGGATTAAAGGTTCTGATGCTGACTGGGATTAAAGGTTCTGATGCTGACTGGGATTAAAGGTTCTAGATACTGACTGGGATTAAAGGTTCTAGATACTGACTGGGATTAAAGGTTCTGATGCTGACTGGGATTAAAGGTTCTGATGCTGACTGGGATTAAAGGTTCTGATGCTGACTGGGATTAAAGGTTCTGGATACTGACTGGGATTAAAGGTTCTAGATACTGACTGGGATTAAAGGTTCTAGATGCTGACTGGGATTAAAGGTTCTGATGCTGACCGGGATTAAAGGTTCTAGATGCTGACTGGGATTAAAGGTTGTGATGCTGACTGGGATTAAAGGTTCTAGATACAGACTGGGATTAAAGGTTCTAATGCCGACTGGAATTAAAGGTTCTAGATACTGACTGGGATTAAAGGTTCTGATGCTGACTGGGATTAAAGGTTCTGATGATGACTGGGATTAAAGGTTCTGATGCTGACTGGGATTAAAGGTTCTACATGCTGACTGGGATTAAAGGTTCTGAGGCTGACTGAGATTGAAGGTTCTAGATGCTGTCTGGGATTAAAGGTTCTCATGCTGACTGGGATTAAAGGTGCTGATGCTGACTGGGATTAAAGGTTCTGATGCTGACCGGGATTAAAGGTTCTGATGCTGACTGGGATTAAAGGTTCTAGATGCTGACTGGGATTAAAGGTTCTGATGCTGACTGGGAATAAAGGTTCTAAATACTGACTGGGATTAAAGGTTCTGATGCTGACTGGGAATAAAGGTTCTAAATACTGACTGGGATTAAAGGTTCTAGATGATGACTGGGGTTAAAGGTTCTGATGCTGACTGGGATTAAAGGTTCTGATGCTGACTGGGATTAAAGGTTCTGATGCTGACTGGGATTAAAGGTGCTGATGCTGACTGGGATTAAAGGTTCTGATGCTGACTGGGAATAAAGGTTTTAAATACTGACTGGGATTAAAGGTTCTGATGCTGACTGGGATTAAAGGTGCTGATGCTGACTGGGATTAAAGGTTCTGGATGCTGACTGGGATTAAAGGTTCTAGATACTGACTGGGATTAAAGGTTCTAGATACTGACTGGGATTAAAGGTTCTGATGCTGACCGGGATTAAAGGTTCTAGATGCTGACTGGGATTAAAGGTTCTAGATGCTGACTGGGATTAAAGGTTCTAGATACAGACTGGGATTAAAGGTTCTGATGCCGACTGGAATTAAAGGTTCTAGATACTGACTGGGATTAAAGGTTCTGATGCTGACTGGGATTAAAGGTTCTGATGATGACTGGGATTAAAGGTTCTGATGCTGACTGGGATTAAAGGTTCTACATGCTGACTGGGATTAAAGGTTCTGAGGCTGACTGAGATTGAAGGTTCTAGATGCTGACTGGGATTAAAGGTTCTCATGCTGACTGGGATTAAAGGTGCTGATGCTGACTGGGATTAAAGGTTCTAAATACTGACTGGGATTAAAGGTTCTGATGCTGACCGGGATTAAAGGTTCTGATGCTGACTGGGATTAAAGGTTCTAGATGCTGACTGGGATTAAAGGTTCTGATGCTGACTGGGAATAAAGGTTCTAAATACTGACTGGGATTAAAGGTTCTGATGCTGACTGGGAATAAAGGTTCTAAATACTGACTGGGATTAAAGGTTCTAGATGATGACTGGGGTTAAAGGTTCTGATGCTGACTGGGATTAAAGGTGCTGATGCTGACTGGGATTAAAGGTTCTGGATGCTGACTGGGATTAAAGGTTCTCATGCTGACTGGGATTAAAGGTTCTGATGCTGACTGGGATTAAAGGTTCTAGATGATGACTGGGGTTAAAGGTTCTGATGCTGACTGGGATTAAAGGTGCTGATGCTGACTGGGATTAAAGGTTCTGATGCTGACTGGGATTAAAAGTTCTGATGCTGACCGGGATTAAAGGTTCTGATGCTGACTGGGATTAAAGGTTCTAGATGCTGACTGGGATTAAAGGTTCTGATGCTGACTGGGAATAAAGGTTCTAAATACTGACTGGGATTAAAGGTTCTAGATGATGACTGGGGTTAAAGGTTCTGATGCTGACTGGGATTAAAGGTGCTGATGCTGACTGGGATTAAAGGTTCTGGATGCTGACTGGGATTAAAGGTTCTGATGCTGACTGGGAATAAAGGTTCTAAATACTGACTGGGATTAAAGGTTCTGATGCTGACTGGGATTAAAGGTTCTGGATGCTGACTGGGATTAAAGGTTCTAGATGATGACTGGGGTTAAAGGATCTCATGCTGACTGTGATTAAAGGTTCTCATGCTGACTGTGATTAAAGGTTCTGCATACTGACTGGGATTAAAGGTTCTCATGCTGACTGAGATTAAAGATTCTGATGCTGACTGGGATTAAAGGTTCTGATGATGACTGGGATTAAAGGTTCTAGATGCTGACTGGGATTTAAGGTTCTAGATGCTGACTGGGATTTAAGGTTCTAGATGCTGACTGGGATTAAAGGCTCTGATGCTGACTGGGATTTAAGGTTCTGATGCTGACTGGGATTAAAGGTTCTTATGCTGACTGGGATTAAAGGTTCTGATGCTGACTGGGATTAAAGGTTCTTATGCTGACTGGGATTAAAGGTTCTAGATGCTGACTGGGATTTAAGGTTCTAGATACTGACTGGGATTAAAGGTTCTGATGCTGACTGGGATTAAAGGTTCTAGATACTGACTGGGATTAAAGGTTCTAGATACTGACTGGGATTAAAGGTTCTAGATACTGACTGGGATTAAAGGTTCTAGATGCTGACTGGGATTAAAGGTTCTGATACTGACTGGGATTAAAGGTTTTGATGCTGACTGGGATTAAAGGTTCTAGATACTGACTGGGATTTAAGGTTCTAGATACTGACTGGTATTAAAGGTTCTAGATACTGACTGGGATTAAAGGTTCTAGATACTGACTGGGATTAAAGGTTCTGATGCTGACTGGGATTAAAGGTTCTAGATACTGACTGGGATTAAAAGTTCTAATACTGACTGGGATTAAAGGTTCTGATGCTGACTGGGATTAAAGGTTCTGATGCTGACTGGGATTAAAGGTTCTAGATACTGACTGGGATTTAAGGTTCTAGATACTGACTGGTATTAAAGGTTCTAGATACTGACTGGGATTAAAGGTTCTAGATACTGACTGGGATTAAAGGTTCTGATGCTGACTGGGATTAAAGGTTCTAGATACTGACTGGGATTAAAGGTTCTAGATACTGACTGGGATTAAAGGTTCTGATGCGGACTGGGATTAAAGGTTCTAGATACTGACTGGGATTAAAGGTTCTAGATACTGACTGGGATTAAAGGTTCTAGATACTGGCTGGGATTAAAGGTTCTAGATGCTGACTGGGATTAGCTTCTACAGGCTGCTTACATTTAAAAGTATGAGGCTGAACATGTGAGTGTGCTGGAGTTTTATGGGTAAACAGGATTGAACATAACACCCATCGGTCTGACTGGATGGTCTGAGGCGTCCTCCGTCCGTCTGTCTGTCCTCGTCCTGCCATCATGTCTCCTGCTTTCCTTGCGTTCTGCTCGCCGTTCACTCCTGACTGTTGTTGGGATTATTTTATGCTTTTATTTTCTCCTCTCTCCATCCCCCCTCCCCCCACCCCCCTTTGTCTTCTCCCCAGAACTACACTCGTCCATCTGAGCCCCCCGTCCTCTCAGTCCCCCTCATAGGATTCATTATAATAGTGGCCTTGATTTGGTGCTGGTGGGAGGAGCTGGCGTCCTAGAGGGGAGCAGGTATGGCCACGCCCTTTCTGTGTACCGACGCTCTCATCCGCTTAGTTCCAGAACAAACGTCTGGCCCGCGGTCCAGAACCGGCCCAGAAGGGTCCGCGTATGGCCCGCGGTCCAGAACCGGCCCAGAAGGGTCCGCTCTGGCCGGCTGGAACAAACGTATGGCCCGCGGTCCAGAACCGGCCCAGAAGGGTCCGCGTATGGCCCGCGGTCCAGAACCGGCCCAGAAGGGTCCGCTCTGGCCGGCTGGAACAAACGTCTGGCCCACAGTCCAGAACCGGCCCAGAAGGGTCCGCGTATGGCCCGCGGTCCAGAACCGGCCCAGAAGGGTCCGCTCTGGCCGGCTGGAACAAACGTATGGCCCGCGGTCCAGAACCGGCCCAGAAGGGTCCGCGTATGGCCCGCGGTCCAGAACCGGCCCAGAAGGGTCCGCTCTGGCCGGCTGGAACAAACGTCTGGCCCGCGGTCCAGAACCGGCCCAGAAGGGTCCGCTCTGGCCGGCTGGAACAAACGTCTGGCCCGCGGTCCAGAACCGGCCCAGAAGGGTCCGCTCTGGCCGGCTGGAACAAACGTCTGGCCCGCGGTCCAGAACCGCCCAGAAGGGTCCGCTCTGGCCGGCTGGAACAAACGTCTGGCCCGCGGTCAAGAACCGGCCCAGAAGGGTCCGCGTATGGCCCGCGGTCCAGAACCGGCCCAGAAGGGTCCGCGTATGGCCCGCGGTCCAGAACCGGCCCAGAAGGGTCCGCTCTGGCCGGCTGGATGAGTTTGCTGAATGTGGGAAAAGACACAGACGACATTTGCTGCATTTTTCATCATAAAGGAATCAGGCTGCATAATATCAGGGAAAAGTGTTGCCATGGCGATTTTATCTGCGATGAATGCGGTGGCGCTTTGATGTTTTCTCACACGGACTTCCCCCTGCAGACGTCCGCTGAACTTTCTGCCGTAACAACGCTGGTCGTGTTACTTTGGATCCGGTGAAGTTCACTGCAGAAACACAAATCTGAGCAGGTTTATTTCTCATTTCTGCTCAAAATATCTCATCACACTCAAAATGAGACTAAATGACTTAAAGGGGACGTTCAGCATTTTTGACATACGGCCTCATTTACCAGTGAGCCAGGATGCTTCGCATCCCTGGAGACGGTTTCATCGTATTTCATCCCGTTATTCTCGTTCCAGGAGGTCGCTGATGCTAATGCTAGTGGAAGTCAATAGGAAACTGCTAGCCTGTCATTAAAACCAATCTTATCCACTCCTCAGAAGCTCTGAGACAAATCAGCAAGATTATCTGTGTGAACGCCGCGTTAAACTAAATGTTTTATTCCATCCTGAGGAAGTAGTTTCTACCTGCTGTGGAATGATGTACTTTGCTTCTGGGTGGTAGTATTACTACCTTAGTCAGTGTATTCTGGTTCATGGAGACGTGGTGTTTGAAATCGTCTCTAAAATCCGACACATCCTCGTGCCTTTCAGACGTGGCCGTAGTTCTGACCGGATCTTTGTGTAATCAGATTACTTCATGCACGTAGCAGATGACATCACTCTGCTGCCAAATACAGGAAGTAAAGCTGCAAAGTTTCTCAGCAGCAATGGGACAAGTGACGTTTTCTTCATAAGATTTCTTGTGAGAGGAGATTTCCGCCCACTTCATCTGTACGAATGTCAACTTTATTGCTGAGCTTTCGGTCCTGGGGGGCCTTCATCAGAGCAAACCGAGTACAACCATGAACGGTGAATAACTTTCATATAATGGAGTTCAGCAGCAACTGAACCAAAAAGGTCCATAAAAGTCCACAAAAACGTGTCAATATTCCTCCATACTGCTCGTCCAATGTAATCCAAGTGTCCTGAGTGGGTAGCGTCCAGAATTTACTGGAAACATCATTTAGTAGAACATGTAGCTGCTGGAAAGAGCGTCCATGAAAGTTCACGACACTGCAGAAGCATCTACTCTGCCGATAATACAAGCGTAGAAGAAGAAATTAGCTGTTTACATTTCTCACGCTCTTCGTCTTCTGTCTGCAGAGCAACTCTGCGAGCTGGAACCTGGCGGTGGCGGCGGTTGCCATGGCAGCCATGGTGGTTCTGGTGGTTCCGAGCTTCACCCGAGCCTGAAGACTCCCAGCAAACTGTGGGATTGTGGGATTGCCATCATCTCTCCAGCGCTGCCGTCCTGATGCGGCCGGACGCCGCAGACGTCGGCGAGCGCTGGAGGGGAAAGCAGCACAACTGTCTGTAGAGATTCTCCCTGCAGGTCGGACCCGGCCCCCCACCCCCACCAGGACTTCCTCCCATTTCCCACCACGACCACATGATGTCCATCACTGGTATTCTAACGATTTAACAAGCGGCAGCGTTGAACTTTTTACCTGTGGGATGAACGTTCTCATGACTGAAACAGTTTCATCACCAGAAAAATACGATTGTGGTTTCATTAATGCTGCCTTCACGTGCCACCGTATTCATGGGAAATACCAAATTCCAATATGAAAATTGCTCTTGAACACCCACCCATGCCGCAAATTCCACTGGAAAGCTGGAAAAAAGCAATGACAGACTTCCGAGAAGAGTTTACTTTGACCTTTCAATCTGACGGACAGTCACGAAAACTGTCATTAACGGGGGGCGTTACGTCGCGTTAAAGTTTTCTGCTGCGTTACGTCGCGTTAAAGTTTTCTGCTGCGTTACGTCGCGTTTAAAGTTTTCTGCTGCGTTACGTCGCGTTTAAAGTTTTCTGCTGCGTTACGTCGCGTTAAAGTTTTCCGCTGCGTTACGTCGCGTTAAAGTTTTCTGCTGCGTTACATCGCGTTAAAGTTTTCTGCTGCGTTACGTCGCGTTAAAGTTTTCTGCTGCGTTACGTCGCGTTAAAGTTTTCTGCTGCGTTACGTCGCGTTAAGTTTTCTGCTGCGTTACGTCGCGTTAAAGTTTTCTGCTGCGTTACGTCGCGTTAAAGTTTTCTGCTGCGTTACGTCGCGTTAAAGTTTTCTGCTGCGTTACGTCGCGTTTAAAGTTTTCTGCTGCGTTACGTCGCGTTTCAAGTTTTCTGCTGCGTTACGTCGCGTTTCAAGTTTTCTGCTGAGTTACGTCGCGTTAAAGTTTTCTGCTGCGTTACATCGCGTTTAAAGTTTTTTGTTGCGTTACGTCGCGTTAAAGTTTTCTGCTGCGTTACATCGCGTTTAAAGTTTTTTGTTGAGTTACATCGCATTTAAAGTTTTCTGCTGCGTTACGTCGCTTTTCAAGTTTTCTGCTGCGTTACGTCACGTTTAAAGTTTACTGCTGCGTTTCGTCGCGTTTAAAGTTTTCTGCTGCGTTACGTCACGTTTAAAGTTTTCTGTTGCGTTACGTCGCGTTTAAAGTTTTCTGTTGCCTCACGTCGCATTTAAAGTTTTCTGCTGCGTTACATCGCGTTTAAAGTTTTCTGCTGCGTTACGTCGCGTTTAAAGTTTTCTGCTGCCTCACGTCGCATTTAAAGTTTTCTGCTGCGTTACATCGCGTTTAAAGTTTTCTGCTGCGTTACGTTGCGTTTAAAGTTTTCTGTTGCGTTACGTCGCGTTTAAAGTTTTCTGCTGCGTTACATCGCGTTTAAAGTTTTCTGCTGCCTCACGTCGCATTTAAAGTTTTCTGCTGCGTTACATCGCGTTTAAAGTTTTCTGCTGCGTTACGTCGCGTTTAAAGTTTTCTGTTGCGTTACGTCGCGTTTAAAGTTTTCTGCTGCGTTACATCGCGTTTAAAGTTTTCTGCTGCGTTACGTCGCGTTTAAAGTTTTCTGTTGCGTTACGTCGCGTTTAAAGTTTTCTGCTGCGTTACATCGCGTTTAAAGTTTTCTGCTGCCTCACGTCGCATTTAAAGTTTTCTGCTGCGTTACATCGCGTTTAAAGTTTTCTGCTGCGTTACATCGCGTTTAAAGTTTTCTGCTGCGTTACGTCGCGTTTAAAGTTTTCTGTTGCGTTACGTCACGTTTAAAGTTTACTGCTGCGTTACATCGCGTTTCAAGTTTTCTGCTGCGTTACGTCGCGTTTAAAGTTTTCTGCTGCCTTACGTCGCGTTTAAAGTTTTCTGCTGCGTTACGTCGCGTTTAAAGTTTTCTGTTGCGTTACGTCGCGTTCAAAGTTTTCTGCTGCGTTACGTCACGTTTAAAGTTTTCTGCTGCCTTACGTCGCGTTTAAAGTTTTCTGTTGCGTTACGTCGCGTTTAAAGTTTTCTGCTGCGTTACGTCGCGTTTAAAGTTTTCTATTGCGTTACGTCGCGTTTAAAGTTTTCTATTGCGTTACGTCGCGTTTAAAGTTTTCTGCTGCGTTACGTCGCGTTTAAAGTTTTCTGTTGCATTACGTCGCGTTTAAAGTTTTCTGCTGCGTTATGTCGCGTTTAAAGTTTTCTGCTGCGTTACATCGCGTTTAAAGTTTTTTGTTGCGTTATGTCGCGTTTAAAGTTTTCTGCTGCGTTACGTCGCGTTTAAAGTTTTCTGCTGCATTACGTCGCGTTTAAAGTTTTCTGCTGCGTTATGTCGCGTTTAAAGTTTTCTGCTGCTTTTATTTGGTAGCTTGTCGTCTGCATAATTCTGTCACATACAAAGCTTTAATAACATCACCATTCAAACTTAGTTTTGTTTGTAAAAATATGGTGGTGGTTTGGTTTATCCCCTCAGAGCAGATGCTAGCTAGTAGCTAGCTAGCTAGTCAGTCAAAGATACTCCTACCAAAAAGTAGTATATGCAAGTATACTTTAAGTATACTAATTTTAAACTTTAAATAAGACAGTATACATTCAGCTTACTATTTATGTACTTATCAGAAATATACTTATTCTTCTTTGATACTAAGAGTTTAAATATTACTGGTGGAGTCAAATAAAACACCTGAATCTATTTCTGACAGAAATTTTGTAATATTTATTTTACTTGAACAGGAGTAGAAGTATAATAAGGCACTTTTGAGTATATTTGAAAATGTATTTTTAAACACTAAACAGTGTACTGTAAGTGTATTATCAGTAAACTCATAGCAAACCTAAAAGGTTACTTTCTGTATACTTTAAAGTGTACTTTGCAAGAGTAAAAGTAAGCTTAAAGTTTTAGTACGAGTAAACTAACAGTATACCTAGAAGTATGCTTTAAAGTGTACTTTCTAAAAGTAAAAGTAAACTTGAAGTTTTAGTACAAGTACACTAATAGTATACCTAGAAGATTACTTTAAGTATACTCAAAAGTATACTTTTAAATACTGAAATTGGGTCAATTTAGTCCCAAGAAGTACAGTTGTTAGTATACAGGTAGTAGACTGAGAGCAGTGTACTTGGTAAATAAAAGTACACATGGGGGATATACTGTAGTATACTTAATGACATGTACTTCAGGAATACTTCTTTTTGGTAAGTGTATCCTCCAGTGTTTCCTTCATCACAACAACAAATCCTTTGAACACAACGCACTGGTAACTTCCACTTAAGTGGAAAGTCATCTTTCCCACGCCACATGAAGGCAGCATTGTTGTGGACGCTGAAGCACGTGTCGGTCTCATTCCAGTAAAATCTGACATCTCAGTTCTGAGACATCCACTTTAAAAATATACAGAAATGTTCAGGTCAGCCTGTGGAAGTTTTCCAGAAGTTTTGGTGGACATTCATCGTGATGTTCACTGACAAATGAGTCTCTGAAAACGAACGCAGGTCCTGAAACGCGACATGTTTACGATCGAGTGATGATGTCACACACTGAACTTCACAGCAGAGTCCTGAAGCAAACTTTCCTCACGCCCACAGTTTGTCACGCACATGCGTGTTAAACCCCCCCCCCTACAATCAGAGGACAAATTCACTGCAGTCACACAACAACAAACCGAGAAAAGTAATAATAAATAAGAATTTACTAATTTATCATTTACTGAAACAAGATATTGGTTTTGATTTGTGGTTGAAAAAAACATTTAAAACAAACAAACAAACAAAACTGTCTCAGACACATCAGAGCATCTTTCCATGAACATGGACCAACATACCTGTCAGCAGGTGCAGACGTCTGATTGGACGATACAGAAACACCTGATTGCAGTGATTGTTTTAGCTTCAGAGCTCCATCATGCTTGTTTACTTGTTTATTTTTTGTTTGTTTGTTTTTAATATTTCTGTTGAACCACAACTCAGAATCAGTGTCAGGATTTTCACGTTTTCACGGGCACGAAAACAACAGAGTCTCACCGGATCAATACAAACGATTTTAGTCAATATTGAATTGAATTGTGGCGTTCTTACACTCTCAGAAACAGAGGATCATTTCTGTACCTGCACGTACATTTACTACAAACGTTCTCTCAAAAGTACAATATTGGTCTTTATGAGGCCAGAAGTACCTATATACTATGAAAAAGGGTCCAAAGTAATATAAAGTACACATTTGTACCATTCCAACCCTAAGGGTACCTGCAGCATTGAAACATGTACAATAACTATAAATAGCAGTACTTCTAAACAGTAGTATAATTATAGTTATTATATTATGATTTTCATAATACTCATAGTAATAATTATATGTATAATTATATATGTGTTTGGCCTAATATTTCTATAATAATTATTCATTTATTATTAGCATCTTTGATTGTTGTCATAATCTCTATTTTATTGACTTTTATTCATCATCTTTAATTGGTTTAATTGTACTTTATTAACTCATACAGCTTGATAAGGTACAAAAATGGACCATGAAGGTACAGAAATGTCTTTCAGAAAGGAACCCCCCCCAGCGACAAGCTTTGGACCCTTTTAGGTACAAACTGGTACCTGTATTTGTGAGTGTGTGGTGATACTCGGCTCTTGTTATTACTTTTGTCAGTTTCAGCTTTTTTCCGTCTGTAACGGGGGGGGGGCACAGCTTTATAACAGTTCCACATGAACGTATATTTTTCTCATGGATGACGGTGATGCAGCTCTCTGGTAAATGTCAGAGGTTCGTCTGCACATGTGCGAGCAGATGAAGCTAAGACGCTAGCTCTTAGCCCCGCCTTCCCACGGTGCACCTGAACGCATCGTGCATTCACAGCTGCCACGATCCCGATGAAACCAGCAGTCTGAGACCCGAACTGGACCCGCGGGTCATGATGGTGAGTGTGCTGATGCAGCAGATAAAAGTGGGTCTGTGTTGGGCCGTACGTGGGCCGTACGTAGCCCCCCCTCGCGTCCCAGCTGCTTCCTCATCCTCCCGCCTGAACGTTCCTGACGAACATCAAACTCGTGTTGCTGAAGATGCTGTAAATCTTCGTTTTTTTGCAGTTCGTTTCTCGTCGTCTAACAGCTCAGTTTTCCTGGAAAGTTTTCGGGTTGTTGACATGACGTGCACGTTTTTGTGTCTCATTGCTTTTGTAAAATAATCGGATAAATCATTACAGGCATCATTTTATTCTATAAACGTTTTCTAGTTTCATGCATTTCCAGCACATTCCAATAATATATATATTTTTTTATGTTTTGACGTCACAAACCTCTAAAATATCAGGTGGTGCAACCGTCTGAGCAAATAAACATACGAAGAAAACGTCTTAATTTGGTGGTTTAATGATAATTTCAAAATAAAATCTCATAATTTTATGTTAAAAATCTTTCCAATAAGCTGACCTTCATAAAGAGTCATAGTTTAAAGCTTTTGAGATCATTTAAAAACTTGTGTCCAACAGTTTGTACTTCCTAAAATGTCAGGGTGGCGTAACCATGGAAACATGACTTTAACTGTCTAATAAAGAGGACGTAACAGCAAACATGCTGCAGCTGCCAGACGACCCAAAAGGTTGTTTTTCTCTATAAAATATGGATAAATTCAGCTTTTCTCCATCTGCTACACTTTCACTGTCCGGTGGTTCAACCCACGTAAAACTATGAATATGTGACTTTATTTCGTTTAAACGTGTATGTGTTAGCATGCTAGCGAATACTAAAGCTAATGTAAGGGTCTGAGTAGATACTCGTCAAAGATTTGATAAATCAGAAGAAAATACGGATGCGTACATATTTATATCGTAGATGATTAGTTGCACCACCTGACATTTATCATGCACAGAAGATGGAAACACATTTTAAAAATGGATTTAAACACGGTGAAATGTAATTTAACAAACATCGTTCCAGACTGACAAACATGTTTTCCGTCCATTTTGAGAAAACTTTTTAAAAATGTCTTTTTGGACGCTGGATTTGTCTCTGACCCTTTTGTAGAAAAAGTCACGACAACGGAAGGAGAAGTGGTACGACTGCAATATTAACGTCAGCTTTTATCTGTGTGGATGACGCTATTTTAGTTCTGAAAGAAGGCAGAGAAACGTCGTTCCGAAAAGGAAACAGATTTTATTTGATATTTAGCAGTTTTCTGTCAGCAGCTGCGAGCCGGAAATCTGTTCTGTTTTTACAGAAAATAATAGATCCTTGTTATTTATTAAAGATAAGACGGCGTTTTCTCCGAGTAGATGGAAACTAACCAGAAGGAGACCGAGGACAGACACTTGTGGAACGCCTTTTCTAACTGATATCAAATGTTGCTGAACAGCGCCCTCTGTGGTGACTGCTGGTAACTACAACTCGGTCTGAGTTCCCGACATTCCCGAGTTATTCGCTGTGGCTCTGTGATTGGATGACGGCGAGTCTCCACATGTGGTCCAGGTGTCCGTCACTGGCCTGAACGTGGATTACGGCGCTCGTTTGCGTCTGCGGACCTCCGAGTTTTAGCCGCTTCGCTCACATTTAGTCCGCGCGGTGAGTGTAGGTCGTATTTGGGCCGGTCTGGTCTGATCCCGTTACGGATCCGACCAAACACCTCTCCTTTCCTGGACACGGATGAGACTGTGACTGGCGCTGATTCGTGCACGAGCGTCGCTGCATTCAAAGACCGACGTCCAAGCGGAACATTTTTCATGAAAACATGGACGCATGAAACACGTCGAAGCTGTGACCACAGAAAACAAGTTTCCTGGGATGCACGAGACAATTGCCCCATCAATATCGCCCTGTATCGGCCTTAAAACTGAGTATCAGACGTCGGCCCCCCCACTGATATGTAACCGATATTTGACCGATCAGACCGCTGTTTCTGAAGTCTAAAGAAAACAAAAGCTTCTTCTCCAAAAACGTCTTTTTTCCCGACGTTTGTGTGAACAGATTTTATCCGCTCGTTTGTGGAAATATCCTGATATCCTGTTTCGGGGTATCGTTTCGTTTGTTTCTCTCAGCGAGAAGAAAATCCAGGATATTTTTGTGTGAACGACTGGTATTAACTTACAAACACAAGTTCAGGTATGTTTGTTATTTTTCACAAGGAATGAATCATCATTTATTATCATTATTATCATTATCATTTATAATCATTTATTTCTCAGCTTTAATATCGGTATTGATATCAGTTATCAGGCAAATGAGTTTAAAATGTCGTATATCAGAAATCAGCCAAAATTCCAATATCGTGCATCATTAATATATATGTATATGTATGTATATATGTATGTATATGTATGTCTACACACACACACATATGTATGTATATATGTATGTATATATATGTACACACACACACATATGTATGTATATATGTATGTATATATATGTACACACACACATATGTATGTATATATGTATGTATATATATGTACACACACACACATATGTATGTATATATGTATGTATATATATGTACACACACATAATGTATGTATATATGTATGTATATATATGTACACACACATATGTATGTATATATGTATGTATATATATATGTACACACACACATATGTATGTATATATGTATGTATATATATGTACACACACACAATATGTATGTATATATGTATGTATATATATGTACACACACACATATGTATGTATATATGTATGTATATATATGTACACACACACACATATGTATGTATATATGTATGTATATGTATGTACACACACACATATGTATGTATATATGTATGTATATATATGTACACACACACATATGTATGTATATATGTATGTATATGTATGTACACACACACATATGTATGTATATATGTATGTATATGTACACACACACACATATGTATGTATATATGTATGTATGTATAAGTACACACACACACACACACATATGTATGTATATATGTATGTATATGTATGTACACACACACATATGTATGTATATATGTATGTATATGTACACACACACACATATGTATGTATATATGTATGTATGTATAAGTACACACACACACACACACACATATGTATGTATATATGTATGTATATATATGTATATATAAGTACACACACACACATATACACATATATATGTATGTAAACTGTGATGTATGTGTGGAGCGCAAACATGGAGGGTTTTAAAAAGAGGTTGGTTTTTATTTAAACGTCATCAGTGAGTCAAAACTTGCGTAACCTGTTTTTTTTTTTAACTCTGAAACATGTACGATGACGTGTTTTCTCTGTGTTGTTGTTGTTGTTTACCAGGTCTTCCAGACTGTGCTGATCTTTCTTGTCTGTATTTCGGAGACTTCTGTAATTCTGCTGTGACTTCGGTTCCTGGTCTGACGGGAACCTCCTGCTGCTCGTTTATCTTCCCGGAAGCTGCATGCACATATTTCACTCTGACTCTGTGTTTACCTTGTTTGTTTGTTTATGAATAACTAATGATGTTTACATTTTGGGGTTTATTGTGCTTCATTTACAGGCAGTTATGTTTTCAGTCAGCTGATTTTACTGGAAGCAACAACGCAGCTTTTATCAAATTATTCACAAAATATCTGATTAAATGATGTTTGACTTGTTTCTGCGTGGTGAGTTCACAGTCCAGCAGCCTGTGGGAATTTTCTGCACTCAAACTTCAGTTTGTAAAACTGAGGTTTGTATTAAGAACTAATAAAGTTTGCAGCCGTCTTCCAGGTTCCAGCACCGGGTCAGGTCCGGGTTCCAGCACCCGGTCGGGTCCGGGTTCCAGCACCCGGTCGGGTCCGGGTTCCAGGACCCGGTCGGGTCCGGGTTCCAGCACCCGGTCAGGTCCGGGTTCCAGGACCCGGTCGGGTCCGGGTTCCAGCACCCGGTCGGGTCCGGGTTCCAGGACCGGGTCAGGTCCGGGTTCCAGCACCCGGTCAGGTTTGAGTTCCAGGACCGGGTCAGGTCCGGGTTCCAGGACCCGGTCAGGTCCGGGTTCCAGGACCTGGTCAGGCCGGGTTCCAGGACCCGGTCAGGTCCGGGTTCCAGGACCCAGTCAGGCCGGGTTCCAGGACCCGGTCAGGTCCAGGTTCCAGGACCCGGTCAGGTCCAGGTTCCAGGACCGGGTCAGGTCCGGGTTCCAGCACCCGGTCAGGTTTGAGTTCCAGGACCGGGTCAGGTCCGGGTTCCAGCACCCGGTCAGGTCCGGGTTCCAGCACCCGGTCAGGTTTGAGTTCCAGGACCGGGTCAGGTCCGACCGTCTCCGTCTTCAGTCTGTCCCGGCGTCTCCAGAACATCTTTGACGCGACGGTTCTGCATCTGAAGCTTGACGCTGTCGTTGAGGGAACGTAAAACCTGTGCAGAGACCGGTTTGGTGGTTTTAGTTCTGGTCTGGGTCCTGAGTCCACCTGAACCCTGCAGCCATCATCACTATGGAGGCGGTTCAGGAAACGCTGCTGGTTTTCATCCGTCCATGAAGGTCCAGACGGGGTCTAAGTCTGGATTCTGCTGGTGCTCAGCAAGTCACCAGGAAATGTGGGCCAGATGTGGGAACTTAGACCAGATGTGGAACCTAAGACCAGATGTGGGAACTAAGACCAGATGTGGGAACTAAGACCAGATGTGGGAACTTAGACCAGATGTGGGCCAGATGTGGGAACTAAGACCAGATGTGGGAACTAAGACCAGATGTGGGAACTCAGACCAGATGTGGGAACTTAGACCAGATGTGGGCCAGATGTGGGAACTAAGACCAGATGTGGGAACTAAGACCAGATGTGGGCCAGATGTGGGAACTTAGACCAGATGTGGGAACTAAGACCAAATGTGGGCCAGATGTGGGAACTAAGACCAGATGTGGACCAGATGTGGGAACTTAGACCAGATGTGGGAACTAAGACCAGATGTGGACCAGATGTGGGAACTTAGACCAGATGTGGGAACTAAGACCAAATGTGGGCCAGATGTGGGAACTAAGACCAGATGTGGGCCAGATGTGGGAACTAAGACCAGATGTGGGAACTAAGACCAAATGTGGGCCAGATGTGGGAACTTAGACCAGATGTGGGAACTAAGACCAAATGTGGGCCAGATGTGGGAACTTAGACCAGATGTGGGAACTAAGACCAAATGTGGGTCAGATGTGGGAACTTAGACCAGATGTGGGAACTTAGACTAGATGTGGGAACTTAGACCAGATGTGGGAACTAAGACCAGATGTGGGAACTTAGACCAGATGTGGGAACTAAGACCAGATGTGGGAACTTAGACCAGATGTGGGAACTAAGACCAAATGTGGGCCAGATGTGGGAACTTAGACCAGATGTGGGAACTTAGACCAGATGTGGGAACTAAGACCAAATGTGGGCCAGATGTGGGAACTTAGACCAGATGTGGGAACTTAGACCAGATGTGGGAACTAAGACCAAATGTGGGCCAGATGTGGGAACTTAGACTAGATGTGGGAACTTAGACCAGATGTGGGAACTTAGACTAGATGTGGGAACTTAGACTAGATGTGGGAACTTAGACCAGATGTGGGAACTTAGACCAGATGTGGGCCAGATGTGGGAACTTAGACCAGATGTGGGAACTTAGACTAGATGTGGGAACTTAGACCAGATGTGGGAACTTAGACTAGATGTGGGAACTTAGACTAGATGTGGGAACTTAGACCAGATGTGGGAACTTAGACCAAATGTGGGCCAGATGTGGGAACTTAGACCAGATGTGGGAACTTAGACCAAATGTGGGAACTAAGACCAAATGTGGGACTAAAACCAGATGTGGGAACTTAGACTAGATGTGGGAACTTAGACCAGATGTGGGAACTTAGACTAGATGTGGGAACTTAGACTAGATGTGGGAACTTAGACCAGATGTGGGAACTTAGACCAGATGTGGGAACTTAGACTAGATGTGGGAACTTAGACCAGATGTGGGAACTTAGACCAGATGTGGGACCAGATGTGGGAACTCAGACCAGATGTGGGACCTTAGACCAGATGTGGGAACTAAGACCAAATGTGGGCCAGATGTGGGAACTTAGACCAGATGTGGGAACTAAGACCAAATGTGGGCCAGATGTGGGAACTTAGACCAGATGTGGGAACTAAGACCAAATGTGGGTCAGATGTGGGAACTTAGACCAGATGTGGGAACTAAGACCAAATGTGGGCCAGATGTGGGAACTTAGACCAGATGTGGGAACTTAGACTAGATGTGGGAACTTAGACCAGATGTGGGAACTAAGACCAGATGTGGGAACTTAGACCAGATGTGGGAACTAAGACCAGATGTGGGAACTTAGACCAGATGTGGGAACTAAGACCAAATGTGGGCCAGATGTGGGAACTTAGACCAGATGTGGGAACTTAGACCAGATGTGGGAACTAAGACCAAATGTGGGCCAGATGTGGGAACTTAGACCAGATGTGGGAACTTAGACCAGATGTGGGAACTAAGACCAAATGTGGGCCAGATGTGGGAACTTAGACTAGATGTGGGAACTTAGACCAGATGTGGGAACTTAGACTAGATGTGGGAACTTAGACTAGATGTGGGAACTTAGACCAGATGTGGGAACTTAGACCAGATGTGGGCCAGATGTGGGAACTTAGACCAGATGTGGGAACTTAGACTAGATGTGGGAACTTAGACCAGATGTGGGAACTTAGACTAGATGTGGGAACTTAGACTAGATGTGGGAACTTAGACCAAATGTGGGCCAGATGTGGGAACTTAGACCAGATGTGGGAACTTAGACCAGATGTGGGAACTAAGACCAAATGTGGGCCAGATGTGGGAACTTAGACTAGATGTGGGAACTTAGACCAGATGTGGGAACTTAGACTAGATGTGGGAACTTAGACTAGATGTGGGAACTTAGACTAGATGTGGGAACTTAGACCAGATGTGGGAACTTAGACCAGATGTGGGAACTTAGACTAGATGTGGGAACTTAGACCAGATGTGGGAACTTAGACCAGATGTGGGAACTTAGACCAGATGTGGGACCAGATGTGGGAACTCAGACCAGATGTGGGACCTTAGACCAGATGTGGGAACTTAGAACAGATGTGGACCAGATGTGGGAACTTAGACCAGATGTGGGAACTTAGACCAGATGTGGGAACTTAGACCAGATGTGGGAACTAAGACCAGATGTGGGAACTTAGACCAGATGTGGGAACTAAGACCAGATGTGGGCCAGATGTGGGAACTCAGACCAGATGTGGGACCTTAGACCAGATGTGGGAACTTAGAACAGATGTGGGAACTAAGACCAGATGTGGGCCAGATGTGGGAACTTAGACCAGATGTGGGAACTCAGACCAGATGTGGGACCTTAGACCAGATGTGGGAACTTAGAACAGATGTGGGAACTTAGACCAGATGTGGGAACTCAGACCAGATGTGGGACCTTAGACCAGATGTGGGAACTTAGAACAGATGTGGACCAGATGTGGGAACTTGGACCAGATGTGGGAACTAAGACCAGATGTGGGAACTCAGACCAGATGTGGGCCTCACTTGTGAGAACCTGTATTTTCAGGGAAAACTGTACCACAACGTTCCAGAGAAGATGCAGATCTGGGTCTGGTGGATCGGCTCAGACACCCTCAGAGGTCAAACGTGGGTCACACTTTAGTCCAGAACGGTTGAAGAACGTTCCAGTTATTCTTTTTCTCTCTGATTTCTTGATGAACAAAAGCTGAGACAGAAGTAGAAGCCAGATTATTCAGTTAGAGCCGTTCTGGGTGTTATGCTAGCTGAGCTCTGCTAGCTAACTGCTGCTATGTCAGCGTCAGCAAACCGACATGAAGACGCTGCAGTTTTCCGTCAGCGATTGCGGACCGAGCCTCGAAAGTTTGTCTGCATTATTCTGGATCTTCAGGTTTATTAAGCATCATTATTAATAATAAATTTATGTTGTTGTTGGTGGTCTTATGTCAGGTACAGGTGTGTAGCTACCTGCTTGTTTATTTTAAATGATGATGACAAGCAGTGTTAGCTTAGCCTGCTATATAATGCTGCAGATAAACTGCTGGCAGTTTAAATAAAAACAAATATTCTGAAAAAGCTGCCTGTGTTGTTTGTTGTTTAATGATGTGCAGAAAAATACTGTAGTTAGCCTGTATCAAGCTATGTAGCCTAGCTTGGTACAAGCATCGAAACACGATATGTGACAACGTTAGCATGATAAATGTTTTCCAGGCTAACTATTGTTCAGATTGGATGTTTCTAGCTCTGTGACTGAAGTTAAGTCTGCTGCTTCATGTGTCCAAGACGATCAAAGTGGTAGCTGGTACCTGGAGTCACCATGGCAACCACTGACCGATACCTGGAGTCACCGTGGCAACCGCTGACCGATACCTGGAGTCACCATGGCAACCGCTGACAGATACCTGGAGTCACCATGGCAACCGCTGACAGATACCTGGAGTCACCATGGCAACCGCTGACAGATACCTGGAGTCACCATGGCAACCACTGACCGATACCTGGAGTCACCATGGCAACCGCTGACCGATACCTGGAGTCACCATGGCAACCGCTGACAGATACCTGGAGTCACCATGGCAACCGCTGACAGATACCTGGAGTCACCATGGCAACCGCCGACAGATACCTGGAGTCACCATGGCAACCGCTGACAGATACCTGGAGAAACCATGGCAACCGCTGACAGATACCTGGAGAAACCATGGCAACCGCTGACAGATACCTGGAGTCACCATGGCAACCGCCGACAGATACCTGGAGTCACCATGGCAACCGCTGACAGATACCTGGAGTCACCATGGCAACCGCTGACCGATACCTGGAGTCACCATGGCAACCGCTGACAGATACCTGGAGTCACCATGGCAACCGCCGACAGATACCTGGAGTCACCATGGCAACCGCTGACAGATACCTGGAGAAACCATGGCAACCGCTGACAGATACCTGGAGTCACCATGGCAACCGCTGACAGATACCTGGAGTCACCATGGCAACCGCTGACAGATACCTGGAGTCACCATGGCAACCGCCGACAGATACCTGGAGTCACCATGGCAACCGCTGACAGATACCTGGAGTCACCATGGCAACCGCTGACAGATACCTGGAGTCACCATGGCAACCGCTGACAGATACCTGGAGTCACCATGGCAACCACTGACAGATACCTGGAGTCACCATGGCAACCGCTGACAGATACCTGGAGTCACCATGGCAACCACTGACAGATACCTGGAGTCACCATGGCAACCGCCGACAGATACCTGGTCATTTCCTATGTTGGATTATGACAGTACTTTAGAGGAAGTACAAACAGTCATAGAAGCAGCTAAAGCAAATGAAGCTGGGGGTGTGGATGGACCCCCCCCCCCCCCCCCCCCCATTGAAGCCCTGAAGGCTCCAGCTTCAGTCATTTTCTGCTGTGTCTTTTTCAGACATGTCCATTATTCCATCAGAGTGGTATCGGTATTGTAAAAGCCCCCCAAAGCCCCCCAAAGCAGAGCCTGATACTGGTTCTGCACTTGTTCCAGTTCCCCCACTAACAGGCTGAACCAGCAGGAAGACGAGCAAAGCGGATTCAGGACGGTCGGAGCTGGGGGGCCAGAACTCCGGTCCACAAAGAGCACCACGTCCGGACCAGAACTCTGGTCTACAAAGAGCACCTCGTCCGGACCAGAATCCCGGTCTACAAAGAGCACCTCGTCCGGACCAGAACTCCGGTCTACAAAGAGCACCTCGTCCGGACCAGACCCCGTCAAGACCCCCACCTCTCCGGACCAAACTCCGGTCCACAAAGAGCACCACGTCCGGACCAGAACTCCGGTCCACAAAGAGCACCACGTCCGGACCAGAACCCTGGTCCACAAAGAGCACCTCGTCCGGACCAGAACTCCGGTCTACAAAGAGCACCACGTCCGGACCAGAACTCCGGTCTACAAAGAGCACCACGTCCGGACCAGAACTCCGGTCCACAAAGAGCACCACGTCCGGACCAGAACCCTGGTCCACAAAGAGCACCTCGTCCGGACCAGAACTCCGGTCTACAAAGAGCACCACGTCCGGTAGGGATGGGCGATATTTTATCATGTGCGATATATCGTCAAAGAAATTCCCCACAATAACAATTTGAATTTATCGTTTTTATCGTGAGATGACAATTTATCAGGTTGTGTTTTACTTTGGGTTTTTTAATAAGCAAAGTTAGTTTTGCTGTTTGCATTGTTTGAATAAATGTGGAGTTTGGTCTCATATTTCAGACTTGTTTAATTGGTGTCACTACAGTTTTGCAATACAGGTGCACTACTTGAACTTCATTGATATAGTGGCTTCTGGTATTTTGTAGAACTTTCAAGACAGAATTAAGTGACAGATTTATAATACAAAATATTTTGCTGATAGTTTTTATCGTCATTTATCGTTACCGTGATAAATAAGAGAAATTATCGTGATACATTTTATAGTCCATATCGCCCATCCCTAACGTCCGGACCAGAACTCCGGTCCACAAAGAGCACCACGTCCGGACCAGAACTCCGGTCCACAAAGAGCACCTCGTCCGGACCAGAACTCCGGTCCACAAAGGTTCTGAACAGGATCGGTGACAAAGGGCAGCCTTGGCGGAGTCCAACTCTCACCGGGAATGGATCCAACCTACAGCCGGAAATGCGGACCAAGCTCTGGTACCGGTCGTACAGGGACCGGACAGCTCGAACAAGGGGGTCCGGCACCCCGTACTCCCGGAGCACCCCCCCCCCCCCCCCCCACAGGAATCCCCGGGGGACACGATCGAACGCCTTCTCCAAGTCCACGAAGCACATGTAGACTGGTTGGAGAACTCCCATGCCCCCTCCAGGATCCTGAAGAGGGTGTAGAGCTGGTCCACTGTTCCAGGACCAGAACCAGAACCACACTGGGATTGAGGAGGTCTTCCTTCCACCGACCCACAACGTCCTGAGTCCATCTATCTGTCTATCTCACCTGTGTGGGTCAGAACCGGCTTCTACCTGATCCGGGTCTGAGCTCAGGTCCAGGTCTGGCGGATCCGGACCGGGTCTGGTAAGAACCGGCTTCTACGTGATCCGGGTCTGAGCTCAGGTCCAGGTCTGGCGGATCCGGACCGGGTCTGGACAGAAGCGTCTCTGCGGGTCAGAACCGGCTTCTACGTGATCCGGGTCTGAGCTCAGGTCCAGGTCTGGCGGAACCGGACCGGGTCTGGACAGAACCGGCTTCTACGTCATCCGGGTCTGAGCTCAGGTCCAGGTCTGGCGGATCCGGACCGGGTCTGGTAAGAACCGGCTTCTACGTGATCCGGGTCTGAGCTCAGGTCCAGGTCTGGCGGATCCGGACCGGGTCTGGACAGAAGCGTCTCTGCGGGTCAGAACCGGCTTCTACCTGATCCGGGTCTGAGCTCAGGTCCAGGTCTGGCGGATCCGGACCGGGTCTGGACAGAAGCGTCTCTGCGGGTCAGAACCGGCTTCTACGTGATCCGGGTCTGAGCCAGGTCCAGGTCTGGCGGAACCGGACCGGGTCTGGACAGAACCGGCTTCTACGTCATCCGGGCTGAGCTCAGGTCCAGGTCTGGCGGATCCGGACCGGGTCTGGTAAGAACCGGCTTCTACGTGATCCGGGTCTGAGCTCAGGTCCAGGTCTGGCGGATCCGGACCGGGTCTGGACAGAAGCGTCTCTGCGGGTCAGAACCGGCTTCTACCTGATCCGGGTCTGAGCTCAGGTCCAGGTCTGGCGGATCCGGACCGGGTCTGGACAGAAGCGTCTCTGTCAGACGGAAAACAAGGCGTCGTTTGAATTGTAGATTTGGATCAAGTGACGCGGGCGGGGTCGGACTGGTACCGAGCCCGGACGTGCCTTGTATCTGATGGATCCGGACTCGAGGAGACGGTTTTGTCCGCGCGGGTGAGGAAGACTGCGGAGGAAGAGGAAGGTCTGACTCTCCCCTCGTCCCCGCGCAGGGAGCGCGCCGCGCGGCTGTGGAGAGGCGTGACGCGCCCGAACCGCATCTCCAGGATGGCAGGTAGGTCCGGTTCCGTGTGGGGGATGAGGGCTTGCTGTGGGGTTCGGTTCGGCTCGGTTCGGCTCGGCTCGGTGGAGTCTGGGCGGTGACGAGGCCGGAGCTCCGCGTCTGCGGCTCGCGGGGGCGAGCTCGTCCGGATCTCCCCGTCCCGATCCACCTGAGCCGCAACCGAACCGGGCCGGACCGGTTCCGGCTCCAGTGTGAGCAGGAGCCGCGGACCGGACCGGTTCCGGCTCGGAACCGCGGCTGCGAGGCAGCGAACAGGAGCCGAGGATGCGCGAGTGTTAGCGGGTAATGAGGTCAGTGGGAGCGGAGGCCGAACCGGACCGGACCGAACCGGACCGGTGCAGGTGAGAACGGCCCGGGTCCGGAGCTGGATCCGGACCCGAACATGGTCTGGAGCGGAGCGCGAGGACGTTTCTGTCAGAAAGAGACAGTGTCAGGAATGATCGATCATCGATCAGCTGTTCGGATTATTGATCAGGTTTTATGTTTCCAACGTCTTTGATCTGAAACTGATCCGGAATCTTTCTGATCAATGAACCTGTCAGAGGCATCGATCAGGTCATTAGAGAGATACCAGGTCTCTGGTCCCTGATCCTGAACCAGGTCTCTGGTCCTGAACCAGGTCCCTGATCCTGAACCAGGTCTCTGGTCCCTGATCCTGAACCAGGTCTCTGGTCCCTGATCCTGAACCAGGTCTCTGGTCCTGAACCAGGTCTCTGGTCTCTGGTCCTTTCCCTCCCCCTCCCCAACCCTCCCCTGTCCCTTCCTACCGCCTCCTCCCTGTTCCTAACCGTCTCTGGTCTCTGGTCCTAACCGGTCTCTGGTCTCTGGTCCTGAACCAGGTCTCTGGTCCCTGATCCTGAACCAGGTCTCTGGTCCTGAACCAGGTCTCTGATCCTGAACCAGGTCTCTGGTCTCTGGTCCTGAACCAGGTCTCTGGTCCTGAACCAGGTCTCTGGTCCTGAACCAGGTCTCCGGTCTCTGGTCCTGAACACGGTCTCTGGTCTCTGGTCCTGAACATGGTCTCTGGTCTCTGGTCCTGAACATGGTCTCTGGTCTCTGGTCCTGAACCAGGTCTCTGGTCCTGAACATGGTCTCTGGTCTCTGATCCTGAACCAGTTTTCTGGTCCTGAACCAGGTCTCTGGTCCTGAACCAGGTCTCCGGTCTCTGGTCCTGAACACGGTCTCTGGTCTCTGGTCCTGAACACGGTCTCTGGTCTCTGGTCCTGAACATGGTCTCTGGTCTCTGGTCCTGAACCAGGTCTCTGGTCCTGAACATGGTCTCTGGTCTCTGGTCCTGAACCAGTTTTCTGGTCCTGAACATGGTCTCTGGATTCTGGTCCTGAACCAGGTCTCTGGTCCTGAACCAGGTCTCTGGTCTCTGGTCCTGAACCAGGTCTCTGGTCCTGAACCAGGTCTCTGGTCTCTGGTCCTGAACCAGGTCTCCGGTCTCTGGTCCTGAACCAGGTCTCTGGTCTCTGGTCCTGAACCAGGTCTCTGGTCCTGAACCAGGTCTCTGGACTCTGGTCCTGAACATGGTCTCTGGTCTCTGGTCCTGAACACGGTCTCTGGTCTCTGGTCCTGAACATGGTCTCTGGTCCTGAACATGGTCTCTGGTCTCTGGTCCTGAACATGGTCTCTGGTCTCTGGTCCTGAACCAGGTCTCCGGTCTCTGGTCCTGAACCAGGTCTCTGGTCTCTGGTCCTGAACCAGGTCTCTGGTCTCTGGTCCTGAACCAGGTCTCTGGTCCTGAACCAGTTCTCCGGTCTCTGGTCCTGAACCAGGTCTCTGGTCCTGAACCAGTTCTCCGGTCTCTGGTCCTGAACCAGGTCTCTGGTCCTGAACCAGTTCTACAATGCCACCTAAACTTCGGTTCTGGTTCCGTTCTGGTCCTTCTCTTTTGTTCAGTTCTGGTTCTGGTTCTGGTTTTGGTTCTGCTACGGTCCAGGATCAGCGAGCCCCGTGTCGTACCTGTGAGACCGTTTCCCAGCGTCCCTCCTCTGTTGCCATGGCGATGCGGTCCATCCATTATTGGTTATTGATCTGTGTCCTCCGTGTCTCCAGGTCCATTATTGGTTATTGATCTGTGTCCTCCGTGTCTCCAGGTCCATTATTGGTTATTGATCTGTGTCCTCCGTGTCTCCAGGTCCATTATTGGTTATTGATCTGTGTCCTCCGTGTCTCCGTGTCCATTATTGGTTATTGATCTGAGTCCTCCGTGTCTCCAGGTCCATTATTGATTGATCTGTGTCCTCCGTGTCTCCAGGTCCATTATTGGTTATTGATCTGTGTCCTCCGTGTCTCCGTGTCCATTATTGGTTATTGATCTGAGTCCTCCGTGTCTCCAGGTCCATTATTGGTTATTGATCTGTGTCCTCCGTGTCTCCAGGTCCATTATTGGTTATTGATCTGTGTCCTCCGTGTCTCCAGGTCCATTATTGGTTATTGATCTGAGTCCTCCGTGTCTCCGTGTCCATTATTGGTTATTGATCTGGTGTCCTCCGTGTCTCCAGGTCCATTATTGGTTATTGATCTGAGTCCTCCGTGTCTCCAGGTCCATTATTGGTTATTGATCTGTGTCCTCCGTGTCTCCAGGTCCATTATTGGTTATTGATCTGTGTCCTCCGTGTCTCCATGTCCATTATTGGTTATTGATCTGTGTCCTCTGTGTCTCCGGTCAATTATTGGTTGTTGATCTGTGTCCTCCGTGTCTCCAGGTCCATTATTGGTTATTGATCTGTGTCCTCTGTGTCTCCGTGTCCATTATTGGTTATTGATCTGTGTCCTCTGTGTCTCCGTGTCCATTATTGGTTATTGATCTGTGTCCTCCGTGTCTCCAGGTCCATTATTGGTTATTGATCTGTGTCCTCCGTGTCTCCGGGTCCATTATTGGTTATTGATCTGTGTCCTCCGTGTCTCCGTGTCCATTATTGGTTATTGATCTGTGTCCTCCGTGTCTCCAGGTCCATTATTGGTTATTGATCTGTGTCCTCCGTGTCTCCAGGTCCATTATTGGTTATTGATCTGTGTCCTCCGTGTCTCCGTGTCCATTATTGGTTATTGATCTGTGTCCTCCGTGTCTCCGTGTCCATTATTGGTTATTGATCTGTGTCCTCCGTGTCTCCAGGTCCATTATTGGTTATTGATCTGTGTCCTCCGTGTCTCCAGGTCCATTATTGGTTATTGATCTGTGTCCTCCGTGTCTCCAGGTCCATTATTGGTTATTGATCTGTGTCCTCTGTGTCTCCGTGTCCATTATTGGTTATTGATCTGTGTCCTCCGTGTCTCCAGGTCCATTATTGGTTATTGATCTGTGTCCTCTGTGTCTCCAGGTCCATTATTGGTTATTGATCTGTGTCCTCCGTGTCTCCGTGTCCATTATTGGTTATTGATCTGTGTCCTCCGTGTCTCCAGGTCCATTATTGGTTATTGATCTGTGTCCTCCGTGTCTCCAGGTCCATTATTGGTTATTGATCTGTGTCCTCCGTGTCTCCAGGTCCATTATTGGTTATTGATCTGTGTCCTCCGTGTCTCCAGGTCCATTATTGGTTATTGATCTGTGTCCTCTGTGTCTCCAGGTCCATTATTGGTTATTGATCTGTGTCCTCCGTGTCTCCAGGTCCATTATTGGTTATTGATCTGTGTCCTCCGTGTCTCCAGGTCCATTATTGGTTATTGATCTGTGTCCTCCGTGTCTCCAGGTCCATTATTGGTTATTGATCTGTGTCCTCCGTGTCTCCAGGTCCATTATTGGTTATTGATCTGTGTCCTCCGTGTCTCCAGGTCCAT
Source organism: Atherinomorus stipes (assembly GCA_023101725.1). Classification (NCBI taxonomy): domain Eukaryota; kingdom Metazoa; phylum Chordata; class Actinopteri; order Atheriniformes; family Atherinidae; genus Atherinomorus; species Atherinomorus stipes. The sequence continues at coordinate 560,024 of JALJCO010005288.1, read as the reverse complement.
TATTGGTTATTGATCTGTGTCTTCTGTGTCTCCAGGTCCATTATTGGTTATTGATCTGTGTCCTCCGTGTCTCCAGGTCCATTATTGATCTGTGTCCTCCGTGTCTCCGTGTCCATTATTGGTTATTGATCTGTGTCCTCCGTGTCTCCAGGTCCATTATTGGTTATTGATCTGTGTCCTCCGTGTCTCCAGGTCCATTATTGGTTATTGATCTGTGTCCTCTGTGTCTCCAGGTCCATTATTGATCTGTGTCCTCCGTGTCTCCAGGTCCGTTATTGATCTGTGTCCTCCTGTCTCCGTGTCCATTATTGGTTATTGATCTGTGTCCTCTGTGTCTCCGTGTCCATTATTGGTTATTGATCTGTGTCCTCCGTGTCTCCAGGTCCATTATTGATTATTGATCTGTGTCCTCTGTGTCTCCAGGTCCATTATTGGTTATTGATCTGTGTCCTCCGTGTCTCCAGGTCCATTATCGGTTATTGATCTGTGTCCTCCGTGTCTCCAGGTCCATTACTGGTTATTGATCTGTGTCCTCCGTGTCTCCAGGTCCATTATTGGTTATTGATCTGTGTCCTCCGTGTCTCCGTGTCCATTATTGTTATTGATCTGTGTCCTGGTTCCAGGTCCATTATTGGTTATTGATCTGTGTCCTTGTGTCTCCAGGTCCATTATTGGTTATTGATCTGTGTCCTCTGTGTCTCCGTGTCCATTATTGGTTATTGATCTGTGTCCTCCGTGTCTCCAGGTCCATTATTGGTTATTGATCTGTGTCCTCTGTGTCTCCAGGTCCATTATTGGTTATTGATCTGTGTCCTCCGTGTCTCCGTGTCCATTATTGGTCATTGATCTGTGTCCTCCGTGTCTCCAGGTCCTCCTGATGACCCTTCGTGTCTCTGCTCCGGTGTTGGACCGACGACCCTCCGAGGACGATGGACCCTGTGATGTCACCGGGTAGCGGTTGCAGGATCAGGACCAGGATGGACCCCAGAACCTCGGCACACCTGGTGTGTGCCGTGCTGATGGTGGCCACCGTGCTGGTTTCCATGGCAACCACAAGCTCACCTGCAGCAGGTAAACGGAATGTTTTTCCCTCCGACCCACCTGTCAGAGCAGGAAGTGAGAGAGACCAGACCAGATTTATCCGTGAGCTCGGTCCTGGTTCCGTAGACCAGATTTATCGGTGAGCTCGGTCCTGGTTCCGTAGACCAGATTTATCCGTGAGCTCGGTCCTGGTTCCGTAGACCAGATTTATCCGTGAGCTCGGTCCTGGTTCCGTAGACCAGATTTATCCGTGAGCTCGGTCCTGGTTCCGTAGACCAGATTTATCCGTGAGCTCGGTCCTGGTTCCGTAGACCAGATTTATCCGTGAGCTCGGTCCTGGTTCCGTAGACCAGATTTATCCGTGAGCTCGGTCCTGGTTCCATAGACCAGATTTATCCGTGAGCTCGGTCCTGGTTCCGTAGACCAGATTTCTCCGTGAGCTCGGTCCTGGTTCCGTAGACCAGATTTATCCGTGAGCTCGGTCCTGGTTCCGTAGACCAGATTTATCCGTGAGCTCGGTCCTGGTTCCGTAGACCAGATTTATCCGTGAGCTCGGTCCTGGTTCCATAGACCAGATTTATCCGTGAGCTCGGTCCTGGTTCCACAGAGCAGATTTATCCCTGAGCTCGGTCCTGGTTCCGTAGACCAGATTTATCCCTGAGCTCGGTCCTGGTTCCGTAGACCAGATTTATCCGTGAGCTCGGTCCTGGTTTGTAGACCAGATTTATCCGTGAGCTCGGTCCTGGTTCCGTAGACCAGATTTATCCGTGAGCTCGGTCCTGGTTCCGTAGACCAGATTTATCCGTGAGCTCGGTCCTGGTTCCGTAGACCAGATTTATCCGTGAGCTCGGTCCTGGTTCCGTAGACCAGATTTATCCGTGAGCTCGGTCCTGGTTCCGTAGACCAGATTTATCGGTGAGCTCGGTCCTGGTTCCGTAGACCAGATTTATCCGTGAGCTCGGTCCTGGTTCCGTAGACCAGATTTATCCGTGAGCTCGGTCCTGGTTCCGTAGACCAGATTTATCCGTGAGCTCGGTCCTGGTTCCGTAGACCAGATTTATCGGTGAGCTCGGTCCTGGTTCCGTAGACCAGATTTATCGGTGAGCTCGGTCCTGGTTCCGTAGACCAGATTTATCCGTGAGCTCGGTCCTGGTTCCGTAGACCAGATTTATCCGTGAGCTCGGTCCTGGTTCCGTAGACCAGATTTATCCGTGAGCTCGGTCCTGGTTCCGTAGACCAGATTTATCCGTGAGCTCGGTCCTGGTTCCGTAGACCAGATTTATCCGTGAGCTCGGTCCTGGTTCCGTAGACCAGATTTATCCGTGAGCTCGGTCCTGGTTCCATAGACCAGATTTATCCGTGAGCTCGGTCCTGGTTCCACAGAGCAGATTTTTCCGTGAGCTCGGTCCTGGTTCCGTAGACCAGATTTATCCGTGAGCTCGGTCCTGGTTCCGTAGACCAGATTTATCCGTGAGCTCGGTCCTGGTTCCGTAGACCAGATTTATCCGTGAGCTCGGTCCTGGTTCCATAGACCAGATTTATCCGTGAGCTCGGTCCTGGTTCCACAGAGCAGATTTTTCCGTGAGCTCGGTCCTGGTTCCGTAGACCAGATTTATCCCTGAGCTCGGTCCTGGTTCCGTAGACCAGATTTATCCGTGAGCTCGGTCCTGGTTTGTAGACCAGATTTATCCGTGAGCTCGGTCCTGGTTCCGTAGACCAGATTTATCCGTGAGCTCGGTCCTGGTTCCGTAGACCAGATTTATCCGTGAGCTCGGTCCTGGTTCCATAGACCAGATTTATCCGTGAGCTCGGTCCTGGTTCCGTAGACCAGATTTATCCGTGAGCTCGGTCCTGGTTCCGTAGACCAGATTTATCGGTGAGCTCGGTCCTGGTTCCGTAGACCAGATTTATCCGTGAGCTCGGTCCTGGTTCCGTAGACCAGATTTATCCGTGAGCTCGGTCCTGGTTCCTAGACCAGATTTATCCGTGAGCTCGGTCCTGGTTCCGTAGACCAGATTTATCCGTGAGCTCGGTCCTGGTTCCGTAGACCAGATTTCTCCGTGAGCTCGGTCCTGGTTCCGTAGACCAGATTTATCGGTGAGCTCGGTCCTGGTTCCTAGACCAGATTTATCCGTGAGCTCGGTCCTGGTTCCGTAGACCAGATTTATCCGTGAGCTCGGTCCTGGTTCCGTAGACCAGATTTCTCCGTGAGCTCGGTCCTGGTTCCGTAGACCAGATTTATCGGTGAGCTCGGTCCTGGTTCCGTAGACCAGATTTATCAGTGAGCTCGGTCCTGGTTCCGTAGACCAGATTTATCGGTGAGCTCGGTCCTGGTTCCATAGACCAGATTTATCGGTGAGCTCGGTCCTGGTTCCGTAGACCAGATTTATCCGTGAGCTCGGTCCTGGTTCCGTAGACCAGATTTCTCCGTGAGCTCGGTCCTGGTTCCGTAGATCAGATTTATCGGTGAGCTCGGTCCTGGTTCCGTAGACCAGATTTATCCGTGAGCTCGGTCCTGGTTCCGTAGACCAGATTTATCCGTGAGCTCGGTCCTGGTTCCGTAGACCAGATTTATCCGTGAGCTCGGTCCTGGTTCCGTAGACCAGATTTATCCGTGAGCTCGGTCCTGGTTCCGTAGACCAGATTTATCCGTGAGCTCGGTCCTGGTTCCGTAGACCAGATTTATCCGTGAGCTCGGTCCTGGTTCCGTAGACCAGATTTCTCCGTGAGCTCGGTCCCGGTTCCGTAGACCAGATTTATCCGTGAGCTCGGTCCTGGTTCCGTAGACCAGATTTATCGGTGAGCTCGGTCCTGGTTCCGTAGACCAGATTTATCGGTGAGCTCGGTCCTGGTTCCGTAGACCAGATTTATCGGTGAGCTCGGTCCTGGTTCCGTAGACCAGATTTATCCGTGAGCTCGGTCCTGGTTCCGTAGACCAGATTTATCGGTGAGCTCGGTCCTGGTTCCGTAGACCAGATTTATCGGTGAGCTCGGTCCTGGTTCCGTAGACCAGATTTATCGGTGAGCTCGGTCCTGGTTCCGTAGACCAGATTTATCGGTGAGCTCGGTCCTGGTTCCGTAGACCAGATTTATCCGTGAGCTCGGTCCTGGTTCCGTAGACCAGATTTATCCGTGAGCTCGGTCCCGGTTCCGTAGACCAGATTTATCGGTGAGCTCGGTCCCGGTTCCGTAGACCAGATTTATCGGTGAGCTCGGTCCTGGTTCCGTAGACCAGATTTATCGGTGAGCTCGGTCCTGGTTCCGTAGACCAGATTTATCCGTGAGCTCGGTCCTGGTTCCGTAGACCAGATTTATCGGTGAGCTCGGTCCTGGTTCCGTAGACCAGATTTATCGGTGAGCTCGGTCCTGGTTCCGTAGACCAGATTTATCGGTGAGCTCGGTCCTGGTTCCGTAGACCAGATTTATCCGTGAGCTCGGTCCTGGTTCCGTAGACCAGATTTATCCGTGAGCTCGGTCCTGGTTCCGTAGACCAGATTTATCCGTGAGCTCGGTCCTGGTTCCGTAGACCAGATTTATCGGTGAGCTCGGTCCTGGTTCCGTAGACCAGATTTATCGGTGAGCTCGGTCCTGGTTCCGTAGACCAGATTTATCGGTGAGCTCGGTCCTGGTTCCGTAGACCAGATTTATCCCTGAGCTCGGTCCTGGTTCCGTAGACCAGATTTATCCGTGAGCTCGGTCCTGGTTCCGTAGACCAGATTTATCCGTGAGCTCGGTCCTGGTTCCGTAGACCAGATTTATCGGTGAGCTCGGTCCTGGTTCCGTAGACCAGATTTATCCGTGAGCTCGGTCCTGGTTCCGTAGACCAGATTTATCCGTGAGCTCGGTCCTGGTTCCGTAGACCAGATTTATCGGTGAGCTCGGTCCTGGTTCCGTAGACCAGATTTATCGGTGAGCTCGGTCCTGGTTCCGTAGACCAGATTTATCCGTGAGCTCGGTCCTGGTTCCGTAGACCAGATTTATCCGTGAGCTCGGTCCTGGTTCCGTAGACCAGATTTATCCGTGAGCTCGGTCCTGGTTCCGTAGACCAGATTTATCCTTGAGCTCGGTCCTGGTTCCGTAGACCAGATTTATCCGTGAGCTCGGTCCTGGTTCCGTAGACCAGATTTATCCGTGAGCTCGGTCCTGGTTCCGTAGACCAGATTTATCCGTGAGCTCGGTCCTGGTTCCGTAGACCAGATTTATCCGTGAGCTCGGTCCTGGTTCCGTAGACCAGATTTATCCTTGAGCTCGGTCCTGGTTCCGTAGACCAGATTTATCCGTGAGCTCGGTCCTGGTTCCGTAGACCAGATTTATCCGTGAGCTGGGTCCTGGTTCCGTAGACCAGATTTATCCGTGAGCTCGGTCCTGGTTCCGTAGACCAGATTTATCCGTGAGCTCGGTCCTGGTTCCGTAGACCAGATTTATCGGTGAGCTCGGTCCTGGTTCCGTAGACCAGATTTATCGGTGAGCTGGGTCCTGGTTCCGTAGACCAGATTTATCGGTGAGCTCGGTCCTGGTTCCGTAGACCAGATTTATCGGTGAGCTCGGTCCTGGTTCCGTAGACCAGATTTATCCGTGAGCTCGGTCCTGGTTCCGTAGACCAGATTTATCCGTGAGCTCGGTCCTGGTTTCATAGACCAGATTTATCCGTGAGCTGGGTCCTGGTTCCATAGACCAGATTTATCCGTGAGCTCGGTCCTGGTTCCGTAGACCAGATTTATCCGTGAGCTCGGTCCTGGTTCCGTAGACCAGATTTATCCGTGAGCTCGGTCCTGGTTCCGTAGACCAGATTTATCCGTGAGCTCGGTCCTGGTTCCGTAGACCAGATTTATCCGTGAGCTCGGTCCTGGTTCCGTAGACCAGATTTATCCGTGAGCTCGGTCCTGGTTCCGTAGACCAGATTTATCCGTGAGCTCGGTCCTGGTTCCGTAGACCAGATTTATCCGTGAGCTCGGTCCTGGTTCCGTAGACCAGATTTATCCGTGAGCTCGGTCCTGGTTCCGTAGACCAGATTTATCCGTGAGCTCGGTCCTGGTTCCGTAGACCAGATTTATCCGTGAGCTCGGTCCTGGTTCCGTAGACCAGATTTATCCGTGAGCTCGGTCCTGGTTCCGTAGACCAGATTTATCCGTGAGCTCGGTCCTGGTTCCGTAGACCAGATTTATCCGTGAGCTCGGTCCTGGTTCCGTAGACCAGATTTATCCGTGAGCTCGGTCCTGGTTCCGTAGACCAGATTTATCCGTGAGCTCGGTCCTGGTTCCGTAGACCAGATTTATCCGTGAGCTCGGTCCTGGTTCCGGAGACCAGATTTATCCGTGAGCTCGGTCCTGGTTTCGTAGACCAGATTTATCCGTGATCTCTTGGAACTGAAGCGTGGTTTATGAATATGTTTATCAGTCCTGAGGAGGTCGTATGAGAGAATAACATCCAGGATTTCAGATTTTACAATGAAACGGTTTTAGTGAGTTCCTCCAGAGCCTGAATGGATGAATGATCCGGATCATCTGGATCATCTGGATGTGGGAAGTTTTTGTTTTATGACGAACCTCGTTTGTATTGACTGCTATTCCTTTTCCCATCATTTGGTGAATGTCTTTCCGTCTAGCTTTCCAGTCAGCAGCCCCCCAGCCTGGGCTGGGTGGACCACTGGTCATTTCTAGACGAGGGAGACTCATCCTCATTATGTCCTCCTCTATCTCTGGACATCTGTAGTATCTTCTATCGTATACTCGTTTTTTCCCTAGAAACATTCCAATTCAGGCTGAATGAGTCCTTCATGTTCAAGTGTGACCATCATGCAGGACACGGTGCCCCCCAGTGGCCGAAAGCGTCATTGCGTCTGATGGAGCTGCAGCTAAATTCTATCTATCCATCCATCCATCCATCCATCCATCCATCCATCCATCATCCATCCATCCATCCATCATCCATCCATCCATCCATCCATCCATCCATCCATCCATCCATCTATAGATCCATCCATCCATCCATCCATCCATCCATCCATCCATCCATCCATCCATCCATCCCACCATCCATCCATCCATCCATCCATCCATCCATCCATCTATAGATCCATCCATCCATCCATCCATCCATCCATCCATCCATCCATCCATCCATCCATCATCCATCCATCCATCCATCCATCCATCCATCCATCATCCATCCATCCATCCATCCATCCATCCATCCATCCATCCATCTATAGATCCATCCATCCATCCATCCATCCATCCATCCATCCATCCATCCATCCATCCATCCATCCATCCATCCATCCATCCTCCTACCCTGTCTCTGAGAGTATCGTCCCCTGAATACCAATGACTCGTCTCCACTTGGCACATGATGCTGCCGGAAAGCACAGGATCGCTATGGCAACAAGGCCAAGACCAGATGAAAGAGACCCTGTCAAGCCGAAGTGTGTGTGTGTGTGTGTGTGTGTGTGTGTGCGCGTGTGTGTGCGTGTGTGTGTGTGCGTGTGTGTGCGCGTGTGTGTGCGTGTGTGTGTGTGCGTGTGTGTGTGTGTGTGTGTGTGTGTGTGTGTGTGTGTGTGTGCGTGTGTGTGTGTGTGTGTGTGTGTGTGTGTTTGCGGGAAGACAAATAGATGTAAGGACTCAGGGGGAGACGGAGCGCCTGCTGTGGGATTAATCTGCTGTTCATGTTCAGTGCAGGAAGAGATCACCTCGGTCGTATGTCGGGTTACCCCCTCACCTACTGTCAGGTTACCCCCTCACCTACTGTCAGGTTACCCCCTCACCTACCATTGGGTTACCCCTCACCTACCGTCAGGTTACCCCCTTACCTACCATCAGGTTACCCCTCACCTACCGTCGGGTTACCCCCTCACCTACCGTCAGGTTACCCCCTCACCTACTGTCAGGTTACCCCCTCACCTACCATTGGGTTACCCCTCACCTACCGTCAGGTTACCCCCTTACCTACCATCAGGTTACCCCTCACCTACCGTCGGGTTACCCCCTCACCTACCGTCAGGTTACCCCCTCACCTACCGTCAGGTTACCCCTCACCTACCGTCGGGTTACCCCCTCACCTACCGTCAGGTTACCCCCTCACCTACCGTCAGGTTACCCCCTCACCTACCGTCGGGTTACCCCCTCACCTACCGTCGGGTTACCCCTAACCTACCGTCGGGTTACCCCTAACCTACCATTGGGTTACCCCTCACCTACCGTCGGGTTACCCCCTCACCTACCGTCAGGTTACCCATAACCTACCATCAGGTTACCCCCTCACCTACCGTCAGGTTACCCCCTCACCTACCGTCGGGTTACCCCTAACCTACCATCAGGTTACCCCCTCACCTACCGTCAGGTTACCCCTCACCTACCATCAGGTTACCCCCTCACCTACCATCAGGTTACCCCCTCACCTACCGTCAGGTTACCCCCTCACCTACCGTCAGGTTACCCCCTCACCTACCATCGGGTTCAGTATCTACCTTCGGTTTACCCCCTCAACTACCGTGGCGTTACCCCCTCACCTACCATCAGGTTACCCCTCACCTACCATTGGGTTACTCCAGAATCTACCGTCGGGTTACCCCTCACCTACCGTCAGGTATCTCCAGCATCTACTGTTGGGTTACCCCCTCACCTACCGTCGGGTTACTCCAGCATCTAGCGTCGGATTACCCCAGCATCTACCATTGGGTTACCCCCTAACCTACCGTTAGGTTACCCCCTCACCTACCGTCGGGTTACCCCAGCATCTACCGTCAGGTTACCCCCTCAACTACCGTCAGGTTACCCCCTCAACTACCGTAGCGTTACCCCCTTACCTACCATCGGGTTACCCCTCACCTACTATTGGGTTACTCCAGCATCTACCGTCAGGTTACCCCCTCACCTACCGTCAGGTATCTCCAGCGTCTACTGTTGGGTTACCCCCTAACCTACCGTCAGGTTACCCCCTCACCTACCGTCAGGTTACCCCCTCACCTACCGTCAGGTATCTCCGGCATCTACTGTCGGGTTACCCCCTCACCTACCGTCGGGTTACCCCTAACCTACCGTCAGGTTACCCCCTCACCTACCGTCAGGTTACCCCCTCACCTACCGTCGGGTTACCCCCTCACCTACCGTCGGGTTACTCCAGCATCTACCGTCGGGTTACCCCTCACCTACTGTCGGGTTACCCCTCACCTACCGTGGGGTAACCCCCTCACCTACTGTTGGGTTACCCCTCACCTACCGTCGGGTTACCCCTCACCTACCGTGGGGTTACCCCCTCACCTACTGTTGGGTTACCCCCTCACCTACTGTCGGGTTACCCCCTCGCCTACCGTGGGGTTACCCCTCACCTACCGTGGGGTTACCCCCTCACCTACTGTCGTGTTACCCCCTCACCTACCGTCGGGTTACCTCCTCACCTACTGTTGGGTTACCCCTCACCTACCGTCGGGTTACCCCTCACCTACCGTCGGGTTACCTCCTCACCTACCGTCGGGTTACCCCCTCACCTACCATCGGGTTACCCCCTCACCTACCGTTAGGTTACCCCTCACCTACCGTCGGGTTACCCCCTCAACTACTGTCGGGTTACCCCCTCACCTACCGTCAGGTTACCCCCTCACCTACCGTCAGGTTACTTCAGAATCTACCATCGGGTTACCCCTCACCTACCGTCGGGTTACCCCCTCACCTACCGTCGGATTACCCCAGCATCTACCGTCGGGTTACCCCCTCACCTACAGTCAGGTATCTCCGGCATCTACCGTCGGGTTACCCCCTCACCTACCATCGGGTTACCCCTCACCTACCGTCGGGTTACACCTTCACCTACCGTCGGGTTACTCCAGCATCTACCGTCGGGTTACCCCCTCACCTACCGTCGGGTTACTCCAGCATCTACCGTCGGGTTACCCCCTCACCTACTGTCGGGTTACCCCCTCACCTACTGTTGGGTTAGCCCCTCACCTACTGTCGGGTTACCCCCTCGCCTACCGTGGGGTTACCCCCTCACCTACCGTTAGGTTACCCCCTCACCTACCGTCGGGTTACCTCCTCACCTACCGTTAGGTTACCCCCTCACCTACCATCGGGTTACCCCTCACCTACCGTCGGGTTACCCCTCACCTACCGTCGGGTTACCTCCTCACCTACCGTTAGGTTACCCCTCACCTACCGTCGGGTTACCCCTCACCTACCGTTAGGTTACCCCCTCACCTACCATCGGGTTACCCCCTCACCTACCGTTAGGTTACCCCTCACCCACCGTCGGGTTACCCCCTCAACTACTGTCGGGTTACTCCAGCATCTACCATCGGGTTACCCCCTCAACTACCGTTAGGTTTCCCCCTCACCTCCGTTACCCCCCCCCCTTCCTCCCCCCCCCCCCTCCCCCCCCCCCCCTTACCCCCTCACCTACTGTCGGGTTACTCCAGCATCTACCATCGGGTTACCCCTCACCTACCGTTGGGTTACCCCCTCACCTACCGTTAGGTTACCCCCTCACCTACCGTAGCGTTACCCCCTCACCTACTGTCGGGTTACTCCAGCATCTACCGTCGGGTTACCCCCTCACCTACCGTTAGGTTACCCCCTCACCTACCGTTGGGTTACCCCCTCACCTACCGTTAGGTTACCCCCTCACCTACCGTTAGGTTACCCCCTCACCTACTGTCGGGTTACTCCAGCATCTACCATCGGGTTACCCCTCACCTACTGTTGGGTTACCCCCTCACCTACCGTTAGGTTACCCCCTCACCTACCGTTAGGTTACCCCCTCACCTACCGTCGGGTTTCCCCCTCACCTACCGTTGGGTTACTCCAGCATCTCGTCCGCCTGCTTTCAGTTTACTTAAACATGACATCGGCCTCTGCAGATGTCAGGAAACAGCAGGATTTAAAGGAGCAGGAAAATGAAGCAGGAGGCAGATTTCATTCACTTTCTCTTCAGCTCCGTTTGTTAAACAGAAGTTCATGACAGTCACCACAGAGATTCACACACAAAATCTGGTCCAGTGAACTTGATTTAGTTTAGAGATGAGTGATGGATCGATGCATCTCTAGTTTAGTTACAATCAGCTCATTTCTGTTCTGTTCACTCAATGAGTTTCATCCCATGAAACCCAGAATCTTATTCAGTTTTGTTCAGGTCTGATCAGGTCTGATCAGGGTCTCAGGTCTGATCGGGGATTTTAGGTCTGATCAGGGTCTCAGGTCTGATCGGGGATCTCAGGTCTGATCAGGGTCTCAGGTCTGATCAGGGTCTCAGGTCTGATCAGGTCTGATGATGGATCTCAGGTCTGATGATGGATCTCAGGTCTGATCAGGATCTCAGGTCTGATCAGGTCTGATCAGGGTCTCAGGTCTGATCGGGGGTCTCAGGTCTGATCGGGGATCTCAGGTCTGATCAGGGTCTCAGGTCTGATCAGGGTCTCAGGTCTGATCGGGGGTCTCAGGTCTGATCAGGGTCGAATTGTCTCCCTGCAGGTTTGCTGAACGTCAACAGAACCGTGGATCCTTCATCATCCTTGTCTTCATCGTCCTCCCCTCCTCCCCCCTCCCTCTCCAGCCAGCTGTCCGTCTCTGGTTACCGTGGTTACCACAATGCCGCAAGCTTAGCGGAGGACTCGGACTCTGGCGCCCAGGGGATCCATCTTCTGCTCAGACCTCCAGACCTCTTGTCCCCCAGCCTCCCCCCACCTCTCCCCCCACACAACCAGCCCACCCTCACCCCTCCTCCGCCCTGGGAGCAGGGTCCCTCCTTGGAGGACACCTGGGGCTCCGGGGACTACCTGGAGACCCTGTCCTTTATGGTGCCGGACGGCGAGGAGCTCGGCCTCGCCACGCCCCTACCCAGCCATCCCTGGGACATGGACCCGGGGGGGGACTGGGTCTCCTACCACACCGTCTTCCCAGCCCGGCCCACTCTCCCCCTCTCCTCCCGCTTCCCCGTGTCCCCCTCTACCTCCAGGGTCTCCCTGCACACACCCCCGGCCCATCTGGATGTTTTCCCCACCTGGGACGAAGACTACGACCCAGAGGACATGGTCCCCCTGGAGCCCACGGAGGTCCTGCTGCCGGACATGAACAGTCTGGAGTACTACACCAACCTGCTGGCCCGAGAGAGGGAGAGAGACCGGGACTGGGAACGAGAGAGAGACCGGGACCAGGACCAGGACCAGGACCAGGACCAGGTGAAACCGACCGACTCCAGACCTACAATCACTCCCTCAACAACGCGGACACACCATCTCCCCCCAACCCCTGCCCTGAGTCCTGGTCCGCCTCCAGGACCAGATCCCAAGCAAGTCCTGCCAGTTCCGACCCCCCCTCTCACACGCTCACCCACCATCACAGGGGGGGAGAGGCCTGGCCCCCCCTCAACCCCGTCTATTACCACTCCAAAACCCAAAGACCCTAGCCTGGTCTCAGGCAGACCTCACCCCCCATCCAACACCACCAGCAGGGTGCCACCCCCTCCCCCGCCACGCCCACCCACCCGCCCCGACAAACCAGAGCAGCCTTCCAAGGCCCCACCCACCAGGACCACTGCCCTCATCACCCACATGACAGCCATCAGCCTGACCAGAGCCCCCCCGGTCACCACGCCCAGAGTGGCCCAGGCCCCGCCCACCAGACAGTACCTGTGCAACGTCACCAGGCCGGAGATGTACCTGGTGAGAGTCGGTAAGCACTGCAGGTCATGTGACAGGAGGCGGGGGCGCGTGCTGTCAGCTGACGTCCATGTTTGTGTCTGCAGTCAGCTCCAAAGGCTCGTCGGCTGGTTTCAGTCAGGTCCGAGACCTCCTGAGGAGGGACTTCAACCGCTCCGTGGAGCTGCAGGTAACCGTTGCCGTCGGTAACCTGCCGTTGTCCTGGCTTTCATCTGTGTCACCTACAATTGTGTGAAAAAGTGCTTGCGTCCTTTCTGATTTTTTTGTTTGCATGTTTGTCACACTTAAATCTTGATGATCCCCAAGACTTTTGGGAAAATACTCTGTGGACTGACGAGACAAAAGTGGAACTTTCTGGAAGGTGGAGGTCCCATTACATCTGGCGTAAAAGTAACACGGCGTTTCAGAAAAGGAACATCATAGCAACAGGAAAATATGGTGGTGGTAGTGTGATGGTCTGGGGCTGTTTTGCTGCTTCAGGACCTGGAAGACTTGCTGTGGTAAATGGAACCATGAATTCTGCTTCTACCAAAAAATCCTGAAGGAGAACGTCCGGCCATCTGTTGGTGACCTCAAGCTGAAGCGCACTTGGGTTCTGCAGCAGAACAATGATCCAGAACACACCAGCAAGTCCACCTCTGAATGGCTTAAGAACAACAACATGAAGACTTTGGAGTGGCCTAGTCAAAGCCCCCACCTGAATCCCATTGAGATGCTGTGGCATGACCTTAAAAAGGCGGTTCATGCTGGAAAAGCCTCCAATGTGGCTGAATTACAACAATTCTGCAAAGATGAGTGGAACAAAATTCCTCCACAGCGCTGTAGAAGACTCACTGCCAGTTATCACAAACGCTTGATGCAGTTGTTGCTGCTAAGGTGGAACAACCAGTTATTAGGTTTAGGGGGGGTCACTTTTTCACACAGCTGTACGCTCACGAAGATCAGGGCAATCCTGACCAATCACAGCCACCGCCTCAACCCGGTCTATCTATCTATCTATCTATCTATCTATCTATCTATCTATCTATCTATCTATCTATCTATCTATCTATCTATCTATCTATCTATCTATCTATCTATCTATCTATCTATCTATCTATCTATCTATCTATCTATCTATCTATCTATCTATCGTTATTATCCTTTTATTATCCATGTAGCGAAGACAGATTGTCCCTGTTGCCGTAGCAACGCCAGTGAGCAGTTGCAGTTCTGTGTGTGACTGAAATCGTGCGGACAGATGTGGTGATTCAGAAGAACGGGATGCATGTAAGGAACCATCGGTTCCACGTTCAGAATGAACCCCAGTGATGATGGCAGCCGCAGGTTCTACTGCCACGTTCTGCAGCTGTATTTGGGTCATTAAATTAGTATAAAATCATTTATTCTGGACATTTCAGAATAGTTCTGGATTGGGGACGTGTTCCATTCTGATGGATGTAATCATGAATTGGTACGCTCCTGTTGGAATAGTTCTTGTTGTTATTACGATCTCGGTAAACAGGTAAACAGCTGTGGGACTTTTTAAATATGACGGGGCAGAAGAAGCGGAGATCACACAAGGGGCGGGGCTTACCAGTTCTACCAATCACCAAACACCTACGTATTTCAGTTCCTTCACACTCTTAAAAACAGAGGTACCAGTTTATACTTAAAAGAAAGCTTGTTGCTGGGGGGGTTCCTTTCTGTACCTTCATGGTCCATTTTTGTACCTTATCAAGCTGTATGAGTTAATAAAGTACAATTAAACCAATTAAAGATGATGAATAAAAGTCAATAAAATAGAGATTATGACAACAATCAAAGATGCTAATAATAAATGAATAATTATTATATAAATATTAGGCCAAACACATATATAATTATACATATAATTATTACTATGATTATTATGAAAATCATAATATAATAACTATAATTATACTACTGTTTAGAAGTACTGCTATTTATAGTTATTGTACAAGCTACACACATGTTTCAATGCTGCAGGTACCCTTAGGGTTGGAATGGTACAAATGTGTACTTTATATTACTTTGGACCCTTTTTCATAGTATATAGGTACTTCTGGCCTCATAAAGACCAATATTGTACTTTTCAGAGAACATTTGTAGTAAATGTACGTACAGGTACAGAAATGATCCTGTTTTGTACCTCTGTTTCTGAGTGTGTGTGGAACCCTGAAAAGATCCTGCCTCGGATAAGGAGCTAAAAAGCTTCTAGGAACTGAGGTTCCTCGTTCCGGTGAGTCTGAACGCACCAAAAACGGCCTGGTTCCTGAAAAGGTTCTAGGAACTCCAGAAGGTTCCTACAGTCCGAAACTGCTTTTGTTGGAACAGTTTTTACCGTTCCACATCAGACCTCCTCACTCGCTGTTTTAAAAACAAATATCAAAACGAACTTTTATGGTTTTTAACTCAACACGAGGATTTTCTTTCTTTTAGTTGTTTTAGTTTGTTCTTTGATGGTTTTAAATGTAATTAAAACCCTCTTCTGGCCTTTACCCAGCACGAGGCCTTGCTCTGTTTTTAGTTGGGTTTTTTTGTTATTTGCGGTTTTTTTGCACTGCTATGTTCAGCACTTTGTGCTAACTGTGCCTGTTTTAAAGTGCTATGTAAATTAAGCTGTATGGTTTATCCCGGTAAATCTTCCCGGTGTTCTACTTTCCTCAGATGTTCTCAGAGGTTCACCAACTAAACCCTGTGGGATGATTGACAGCTGTGTGTCTGACGTTTCTCTTCAGTTCCTCAGAACTCCGTCCAGCTTTGCCTTCCGTGTCGTGTCGGGAGCCATGATTTTTACCGCCATCTCCGTCATCAACGCTCTGCGGCAGGCGCCGCGGGGCTCGGGCCCCGTTCCCAGCATCTCGCCGCTGTACACCGTACCGGACCTCCGGTACCAGATCCACTCCGTGCTGCAGTTCGTCCCGGCCCACGTCGACGTCAGAGTCTGCAACTTCAGCGAGCGGGTGGAGAGAGGGCTGATGATGGCGTACGCAGAGACGCGGCGGCGATCGCATGAGGCGGGCAACGTCACGGTCCAGGTGAGTCTCACCTGTCCGTCCTCCGGGTGCTCCGCTTTTCAGCCCCCTTAAAACGCTCTCTGACTGCATCACACAGCTGCTGAACGTCACCGTGGGCGTGGCCCGGCCCGACGCCTCCCAGAAGCTCCCCGTCGACATCACCTTCGCTGTGCGTGATGGGCGGGGCTACCTGCCGGGGTCAGAGGTCAGCGAGCACCTGAGGAAGCTGAGCCTGGTGGAGTTCAGCTTCTATATGGGGTTCCCCGTTCAGCAGATCGCAGAGCGTACGCACACACACACACACACACACACACACACACATGCACACACACATGCACACACACGCACACACCTACGCACGTGTAGGAGGCATCAAAAACCCTGCTGCACATTACGTGCATCAGGCACAGTGCGTCTAGAGGTGTTTCACGCATCGAGTTTTGACATATTCAGCGTTCGACATGCGTTACACGCGTCACGGGTGGCAGATGCCGGAGTTCGAAAATCTGAGCTTTGGCGTCAACCAAACAGAGCGACTCAATGTCATGATGCAGGATTCCACCTGTAACAGGTGACAGCACTTAGCGGGAGCGTGATGTTTCAGATTGAGGGTTGAGACAAAGCTTCATCCACGTCTAACAGCGTTTGCTAAGGTTTCCTCCATGTCTAACAGTGTTTGCTAAAGTTTCCTCCACGTCTAACGGTGTTTGCTAAAGTTTCCTCCACGTCTAACGTGTTTGCTGAAGTTTCCTCCACGTCTAACGGTGTTTGCTAAAGTTTCCTTCACGTCTAACGGTGTTTGCTAAAGCTTCCTCCTCATCTAACGGTGTTTGCTAAAGTTTCCTGCATCTCTAACGGTGTTTGCTAAAGTTTCCTGCATCTCTAACGGTGTTTGCTAAAGTTTCCTGCATCTCTAACGGCGTTTGCTAAAGTTTCCTGCACGTCTAACGGTGTTTGCTAAAGTTTCCTGCATCTCTAACGGCGTTTGCTAAAGTTTCCTGCATCTCTAACGGCGTTTGCTAAAGTTTCTGGCTCCTCGTACGTCAGGTATCAGGTGTGTGTCTTCACTGTGTCGTGTGTGTGTTCACAGCCTTTCACTACCCTGAGCTGAACACGACTCACCATCTGCGCTCCACCTGGGTCCGCACAGGTAAGGACACACCTGGATGGGGTCATCTGCTTGCTGTCAGGCTGGGGTGTGTGTCCTGTTTCAGGTCTCAGGTGTTTTCAGGTGTGTCTCGTGTTGTTTCAGTCCTGCTGGGAGTTCAGGAGCAGATGGTGGCTCAGCGTAGCTTCAAGGCTCGTCTGGAGAGACGTCTGGCTCTGCTGCTGGAGGAGGGGCTGCAGGAGACCAGCAGGAGGAGGTGGAGGAGGGCCACGGCTGTGGGCAACAACAGTCTGCAGGTACACCACCGGGACCATCAGAGCCCCGGTCTGTGAAACTACGGCTCCGGTAGCACCAGTCGGAGGGTTGATGGGCCGACTCCAGGCTTCCCCGGCTACGTGTCGCAGTGCTTATGGGCAAGACACTGAAAGCCATGTTTCCTCCGGATGTGCCTGCTGGTGTATAAATGTGTGAAGCACATGTTGTCACATGACCGGAACAACTCCACTGATAGGCTGCAGCTGCTGTCACAGACGCGTTCACCACCGGGAGCCATATCGAGAACCTGCGCTGCGACTCGAGACGAGGGATTTTATCCATGAACACTCTCAGAAACAGAGGTACAAGACAGGATCATTTCTGTACCTGTAGGTACATTTACTACAAATGTACTCTCAAAAGTACAATATTGGTCTTTATGAGGCCAGAAGTACCTATATACTATGAAAAAGGCTCCAAAGTAATATAAAGTACACATTTGTACCATTCCAACCCTAAGGGTACCTGCAGCATTGAAACATGTGTGTAGCTTGTACAATAACTATAAATAGCAGTACTTCTAAACAGTAGTATAATTATAGTTATTATATTATTATATTTTCATAATAATCATAGTAATAATTATATGTATAATTATATATGTGTTTGGCCTAATATTTCTATAATAATTATTAATTTATTATTAGCATCTTTGATTGTTGTCATAATCTCTATTTTATTGACTTTTATTCATCATCTTTAATTGGTTTAATTGTACTTTATTAACTCATACAGCTTGATAAGGTACAAAAATGGACCATGAAGGTACAGAAATGTCTTTCAGAAAGGAACCCCCCCAGCAACAAGCTTTGGACCCTTTCAGGTACAAACTGGTACCTCTGTTTCTGAGTGTGAAGGCTGCATTCACCGAACATCTGCAGATGTTTGATATGAAGGTCTAACAGCAACGTAGCGTTAGCCGCTGTGCACATGCATCCATGAGCAGAACCCTGCTCACGGATTCTTTAGCAAAAACATTTCATTTGCTGCCGTTTATTCAGCCAACCAGCCGTGAGACATCGATCAGCGTCCGTGCTGCTGGAAGCTGTCAGACTTTGTCCCGTCCATGAACTTATTCATGTCGTCGGGAAAACTTCTGCAGGGACTCCGTTTGGATCGCATCCAACCAAAGATTTTTACCTCCCCCAGGGAATGTTGCAGTAAAATGTTTGTTTGTAAAATAGGTCGATACCGTCTTTTTAAATGTCAATATGATATCAGTTTATGAAAATATCACATTTCAGTTTACTGATATTTTTTCCACCACTAGTCTTTAGAGGTTTTAAAGTCTGTAAAAAAGAAGTTTTTGTTTTTATAGACTTTAGAAACAGCGGGCTGATCGGTTAAATATCGGCGGGGTGGCCGATGTCTGATACCCAGTGTTAAGGCTGATATAGGCCGATACCGATAGGGGGCCAATAACATCATGCACCAGCAGAGGTGGAAGGCGTCTGTGATGTCACATCTGAAACCTTGGTTCTCACGTCCTCTTCGGGGTCTCTGACGGATCTAGAACGGTCCAGGGTCTGTCCACCTGTCCGGCAGGTACAGGGGCCGGTTCCAGAGTCTGTCCGGCAGGTGCAGGGACCTGTTCCAGAGTCTGTCCTGCAGGATCAGGGACCTGTTCCAGAGTCTGTCCGGCAGGTGCAGGGACCTGTTCCAGAGTCTGTCCGGCAGGTGCATGGACCTGTTTCAGGGTCTGTCCGGCAGGTGCAGGGACCTGTTCCAGAGTCTGTCCGGCAGGTGCATGGACCTGTTTCAGAGTCTGTCCGGCAGGTGCATGGACCTGTTTCAGGGTCTGTCCGGCAGGTGCAGGGACCTGTTCCAGGGTCTGTCCGGCAGGTGCAGGGACCTGATCCAGAGTCTGTCCGGCAGGTACAGGGACCTGTTCCAGAGTCTGTCCGGCAGGTGCAGGGACCTGTTCCAGAGTCTGTCCGGCAGGTGCAGGGACCTGTTCCAGAGTCTGTCCGGCAGGTGCAGGGACCGGTTCCAGGGTCTGTCCGGCAGGTGCAGGGACCTGTTCCAGAGTCTGTCCACCTGTCCGGCAGGTGCAGGGACCGGTCCAGAGCTGCCGGCGGGCAGGGACCTTTCCAGAGCCTTCCGGCAGGTGCAGGGACCTGTTCCAGAGTCTGTCCGGCAGGTGCAGGGACCGGTTCCAGAGTCTGTCCGGCAGGTGCAGGGACCGGTTCCAGGGTCTGTCCGGCAGGTGCAGGGACCTGTTCCAGAGTCTGTCCGGCAGGTGCAGGGACCTGTTCCAGGGTCTGTCCGGCAGGTGCAGGGACCTGTTCCAGAGTCTGTCCGGCAGGTGCAGGGACCTGTTCCAGAGTCTGTCCGGCAGGTGCAGGGACCGGTTCCAGAGTCTGTCCGGCAGGTGCAGGGACCTGTTCCAGAGTCTGTCCGGC
This sequence comes from Atherinomorus stipes, assembly GCA_023101725.1. Classification (NCBI taxonomy): domain Eukaryota; kingdom Metazoa; phylum Chordata; class Actinopteri; order Atheriniformes; family Atherinidae; genus Atherinomorus; species Atherinomorus stipes. The sequence goes on along the minus strand of JALJCO010005288.1, from coordinate 540,491 downwards.
AGGTGCAGGGACCGGTTCCAGAGTCTGTCCGGCAGGTGCAGGGACCTGTTCCAGAGTCTGTCCGGCAGGTGCAGGGGCCGGTTCCAGAGTCTGTCCGGCAGGTGCAGGGACCTGTTCCAGAGTCTGTCCGGCAGGTGCAGGGACCGGTTCCAGAGTCTGTCCGGCAGGTGCAGGGACCGGTTCCAGGGTCTGTCCGGCAGGTGCAGGGACCTGTTCCAGAGTCTGTCCGGCAGGTGCAGGGACCTGTTCCAGGGTCTGTCCGGCAGGTGCAGGGACCTGTTCCAGGGTCTGTCCGGCAGGTGCAGGGACCTGTTCCAGGGTCTGTCCGGCAGGTGCAGGGACCTGTTCCAGGGTCTGTCCGGCAGGTGCAGGGACCTGTTCCAGGGTCTGTCCGGCAGGTGCAGGGACCTGTTCCAGGGTCTGTCCGGCAGGTGCAGGGACCTGTTCCAGGGTCTGTCCGGCAGGTGCAGGGACCTGTTCCAGAGTCTGTCCGGCAGGTGAATGGACCTGTTCCAGAGTCTGTCCGGCAGGTGCAGGGACCTGTTCCAGGGTCTGTCCGGCAGGTGCAGGGACCGGTTCCAGGGTCTGTCCGGCAGGTGCAGGGACCTGTTCCAGAGTCTGTCCGGCAGGTGCAGGGACCTGTTCTAGAGTCTGTCCGGCAGGTGCAGGGACCTGTTCCAGGGTCTGTCCGGCAGGTACAGGGACCTGTTCCAGGGTCTGTCCGGCAGGTGCAGGGACCTGTTCCAGAGTCTGTCCGGCAGGTGCAGGGACCTGTTCCAGAGTCTGTCCGGCAGGATCAGGGACCGGTTTCAGGGTCTGTCCACCTGTCCGGCAGGTACAGGGGCCGGTTCCAGGGTCTGTCCGGCAGGTGCAGGATCCGGTTCCAGGGTCTGTCCGGCAGGTGCAGGGGCCGGTTCCAGGGTCTGTCCGGCAGGTGCAGGGACCTGTTCCAGAGTCTGTCCGGCAGGTGCAGGGACCTGTTCCAGAGTCTGTCCGGCAGGTGCAGGGACCTGTTCCAGGGTCTGTCCGGCAGGTGCAGGGACCTGTTCCAGAGTCTGTCCGGCAGGTACAGGGGCCGGTTCCAGAGTCTGTCCGGCAGGTACAGGGACCGGTTCCAGAGTCTGTCCGGCAGGTGCAGGGGCCGGTTCCAGGGTCTGTCCGGCAGGTGCAGGGACCTGTTCCAGGGTCTGTCCGGCAGGTGCAGGGACCTGTTCCAGAGTCTGTCCGGCAGGTGCAGGGACCTGTTCCAGGGTCTGTCCTGCAGGTGCAGGGACCTGTTCCAGGGTCTGTCCGGCAGGTGCAGGGACCTGTTCCAGGGTCTGTCCGGCAGGAGCAGGGACCTGATCCAGAGTCTGTCCGGCAGGTGCAGGGACCTGTTCCAGGGTCTGTCCGGCAGGTACAGGGACCTGTTCCAGGGTCTGTCCGGCAGGTGCAGGGACCTGTTCCAGAGTCTGTCCGGCAGGTGCAGGGACCTGTTCCAGAGTCTGTCCGGCAGGATCAGGGACCGGTTTCAGGGTCTGTCCACCTGTCCGGCAGGTACAGGGGCCGGTTCCAGGGTCTGTCCGGCAGGTGCAGGGACCTGTTCCAGGGTCTGTCCTGCAGGTGCAGGGACCTGTTCCAGGGTCTGTCCGGCAGGTGCAGGGACCTGTTCCAGGGTCTGTCCGGCAGGTGCAGGGACCTGTTCCAGAGTCTGTCCGGCAGGTGCAGGGACCGGTTCCAGAGTCTGTCCGGCAGGTGCAGGGACCTGTTCCAGAGTCTGTCCGGCAGGTGCAGGGACCTGTTCCAGAGTCTGTCCGGCAGGTGCAGGGGCCGGTTCCAGAGTCTGTCCGGCAGGTGCAGGTACCTGTTCCAGGGTCTGTCCGGCAGGTGCAGGGACCTGTTCCAGAGTCTGTCCGGCAGGTGCAGGGACCGGTTCCAGAGTCTGTCCGGCAGGTGCAGGGGCCGGTTCCAGGGTCTGTCCGGCAGGTGCAGGGACCGGTTCCAGAGTCTGTCCGGCAGGATCAGGGACCTGTTCCAGGGTCTGTCCGGCAGGTGCAGGGACCGGTTCCAGGGTCTGTCCGGCAGGTACAGGGACCGGTTCCAGAGTCTGTCCGGCAGGATCAGGGACCTGTTCCAGAGTCTGTCCGGCAGGTGCAGGGACCTGTTCCAGGGTCTGTCCGGCAGGTGCAGGGACCTGTTCCAGGGTCTGTCCGGCAGGTGCAGGGACCTGATCCAGAGTCTGTCTGGCAGGTGCAGGGACCTGTTCCAGAGTCTGTCCGGCAGGTGCAGGGACCTGTTCCAGAGTCTGTCCGGCAGGTGCAGGGACCTGTTCCAGAGTCTGTCTGGCAGGTGCAGGGACCTGTTCCAGGGTCTGTCCGGCAGGTGCAGGGACCGGTTCCAGAGTCTGTCCGGCAGGATCAGGGACCTGTTCCAGAGTCTGTCTGGCAGGTGCAGGGACCTGTTCCAGGGCCTGTCCGGCAGGTGCAGGGACCTGTTCCAGAGTCTGTCCGGCAGGATCAGGGACCTGTTCCAGAGTCTGTCTGGCAGGTGCAGGGACCTGTTCCAGGGCCTGTCCGGCAGGTGCAGGGACCTGTTCCAGAGTCTGTCCGGCAGGTGCAGGGACCTGTTCCAGGGTCTGTCCGGCAGGTGCAGGGACCGGTTCCAGAGTCTGTCTGGCAGGTGCAGGGACCGGTTCCAGAGTCTGTCCGGCAGGTGCAGGGACCTGTTCCAGAGTCTGTCCGGCAGGATCAGGGACCTGTTCCAGGGTCTGTCCGGCAGGTGCAGGGACCTGTTCCAGAGTCTGTCCGGCAGGTGCAGGGGCCGGTTCCAGAGTCTGTCCGGCAGGTGCAGGGACCTGTTCCAGAGTATGTCCGGCAGGTGCAGGGACCTGTTCCAGGGTCTGTCCGGCAGGTGCAGGGACCTGTTCCAGAGTCTGTCCGGCAGGTGCAGGGACCTGTTCCAGAGTCTGTCCGGCAGGTGCAGGGACCTGTTCCAGGGCCTGTCCGGCAGGTGCAGGGGCCAGTTCCAGAGTCTGTCCGGTAGGTGCAGGGACCTGTTCCAGGGTCTGTCCGGCAGGTGCAGGGACCGGTTCCAGGGTCTGTCCGGCAGGATCAGGGGCCGGTTTCAGAGTCTGTCCGGCAGGTGCAGAGAGCTGTTCTAGGGTCTGTCCGGCAGGTGCAGGGACCTGTTCCAGAGTCTGTCCGGCAGGTGCAGGGACCTGTTCCAGAGTCTGTCCGGCAGGTGCAGGGACCTGTTCCAGGGTCTGTCCACCTGTCCGGCAGGTGCAGGGACCGGTTCCAGAGTCTGTCTGGCAGGTGCAGGGACCTGTTCCAGAGTCTGTCCGGCAGGTGCAGGGGCCGGTTCCAGAGTCTGTCCGGCAGGTGCAGGGACCGGTTCCAGAGTCTGTCCGGCAGGTGCAGGGGCCGGTTCCAGGGTCTGTCCGGCAGGTGCAGGGACCTGTTCCAGAGTCTGTCCGGCAGGTGCAGGGACCGGTTCCAGAGTCTGTCCGGCAGGTGCAGGGACCTGTTCCAGAGTCTGTCCGACAGGATCAGGGGCCTGTTCCAGGGTCTGTCCGACAGGATCAGGGGCCCGTTCCAGGGTCTGTCCGGCAGGTGCAGGGACCTGATCCAGAGTCTGTCCGGCAGGTGCAGGGACCTGTTCCAGGGTCTGTCCGGCAGGTGCAGGGACCTGTTCCAGGGTCTGTCTGGCAGGTGCAGGGACCTGTTCCAGAGTCTGTCCGGCAGGTGCAGGGACCTGTTTCAGAGTCTGTCCGGCAGGTGCAGGGACCTGTTCCAGAGTCTGTCCGGCAGGTGCAGGGACCGGTTCCAGAGTCTGTCCGGCAGGTGCAGGGACCGGTTCCAGAGTCTGTCCGGCAGGTGCAGGGACCTGTTCCAGAGTCTGTCCGGCAGGTGCAGGGACCTGTTCCAGGGTCTGTCCGGCAGGTGCAGGGACCGGTTCCAGAGTCTGTCCGGCAGGTGCAGGGACCTGTTCCAGGGTCTGTCCGGCAGGTACAGGGACCGGTTCCAGAGTCTGTCTGGCAGGTGCAGGGGCCGGTTCCAGGGTCTGTCCGGCAGGTGCAGGGACCTGTTCCAGAGTCTGTCCGGCAGGTGCAGGGACCTGTTCCAGAGTCTGTCTGGCAGGTGCAGGGACCTGTTCCAGAGTCTGTCCGGCAGGTGCAGGGACCGGTTCCAGGGTCTGTCCGGCAGGTGCAGGGACCTGTTCCAGGGTCTGTCCGGCAGGTGCAGGGACCGGTTCCAGGGTCTGTCCGGCAGGTGCAGGGACCGGTTCCAGGGTCTGTCCGGCAGGTGCAGGGACCTGTTCCAGTCTGTCCGGCAGGTGCAGGGACCGGTTCCAGAGCCTGTCCGGCAGGTGCAGGGACCTGTTCCAGAGTCTGTCCGGCAGGTGCAGGGACCTGTTCCAGAGTCTGTCCGGCAGGTGCAGGGACCTGTTCCAGGGTCTGTCCGGCAGGTGCAGGGACCTGTTCCAGGGTCTGTCCGGCAGGATCAGGGACCTGTTCCAGGGTTTGTCCGGCAGGATCAGGGACCTGTTCCAGAGTCTGTCCGGCAGGTGCAGGGACCTGTTCCAGGGTCTGTCCGGCAGGTGCAGGGACCGGTTCCAGAGTCTGTCCGGCAGGTGCAGGGACCTGTTCCAGAGTCTGTCCGGCAGGTGCAGGGACCTGTTCCAGAGTCTGTCCGGCAGGTGCAGGGCCCTGTTCCAGGGTCTGTCCGGCAGGTGCAGGGACCTGTTCCAGGGTCTGTCCGGCAGGTGCAGGGACCTGTTCCAGAGTCTGTCCGGCAGGTGCAGGGACCTGTTCCAGGGTCTGTCCGGCAGGTGCAGGGCCCTGTTCCAGGGTCTGTCCGGCAGGTGCAGGGACCTGTTCCAGAGTCTTTCCAGCTGAATGAAGACCACCTGTTGTGTCTCAGGTGGTTCGGGTGTCCCGGCTGTCCAGACCGGAGCGTCCCCTGGAGGTCTTTTACTTCGTGGAGGGTCCAGGAGGACAGAGGATCTCAGCCGAGGTGACGGCCGCCACCCTGAACCGTTTGGACCTACAGAGAGCCGCCATCGTCCTCGGACACAGAGTCCAGAGACCCCTGGCCCAACGTGAGTCCAGATCTGGATCTGTCCACCACACTCGTGAGACAGACGGTCCACCTGCCGAATCTGAACTACGTGTGATGGTGACCTGTCCACACGTCTTCAATCTGTCTCTGATCCGTCTCTGATCTGTCCCTTTCCTTTGTCCAGCTGTGGAGACCATGTCCGTCCCCCCGGCGGAGACTCAGAGCAGCAGCATCTGGTTGATTGTGGGCGTGGTGGTTCCTGTCCTTCTGGCCGTCTTCATCATCATCATCCTCTACTGGAAGTTGTGCGGCTCTGAGAAGCTGGAGTTCCAGCCGGACGCCATCAACACCATCCAGCAGAGACAAAAGGTCGGTGGAGGACAGAGGACGTGTCTCTGCTCTCGTGTTCTCGTGTTCTTTACGAACATCATCCGTAGACGTCCAGGTAGCGCTGCCAGTGTTTACGTAGCAGTCGACCAATCACAGCCCTTCCCGTGTCCGTCGTCCCTTGGCGGAGTGACGGACACTTGAAAAATATTTCATGCAGCCCGAGACAACGGAGAAGCTCTCCGTAACCTACGTACAGCTACATACGGACGACCATAAATTAGGCTTAACGGTGGAGGAGAACGGAACGGAAGAACATGATCTTTAGTTCACACGTTGGTTTTAATAACGTTTCTACACACAGTTGTTTTACTTCAACTTCCTGGTGGTTTGATGAGGTTTAAACCGTTGTTAGACGTGACTAGCGATTTCACAAACAGCAAACGCTAGCTAACAGTGGCTAACACTAGCTAACGCTAGCTAACAGTAGCTAACTCTAGATTACAGTAGCTAACAGGAGCAAACACTAGCTAACACTAGCTAACAGTGGCTAACACTAGCTAGCACTAGCTAACAGTAGCTAATGCTAACTAACAGTAGCTAATGCTAACTAACAGTAGCTAACAGTAGCAAACAGTAGCGAACACAAGCTAACAGTGTTTACAGTGGGATGCGCCCACTTGGCTTCACTTTTAACACTTCAGAAACCACTGGGTGACGCAGTAGAAGCTTCGTTCCTCTCTGTTTACGATCAATGGCGGCCACACGTTTGTGTTTCGGTGCAATTTAAAGCGTCACTGACATTAAAAACAAAGACTAGTTGAATAAAAGCATGTAGATATAAACGGAGGAATATCAGACCGGAACAGAGCCGAACTGCTTTTAATCCCGTTTCAGTTGTCAGAGGAGGTTTAACAGGCTAACCTCGTTAGCCGCCGTTCTTGTTCGCAGTAAAAGTGGCGGACGCTGCGTTCGTTACTGTTGTAGGAAAGTTACGATGTTGCAGGCGAACTCTGCAGCTGCAGACGACCTTTGACCCCTGCACGTCTGTCCTCCGCAGCTTCAGGCTCCGAGCGTCAAAGGTTTCGACTTCGCCAAGCTCCACCTGGGTCAGCACAGCAAAGATGACATCATGGTGATCCAGGAGCCCGGCCCGCTGCCCCCCCCCATCAAAGAGGCCACGCCCTCCGACGGCGGAGACCTGAACACGCCAAAATCCAAAGGATCCGCCACCAAGGCGGTGAGGTCCGGTCGCCGCAGAGGGAGGTGAGACGGACCGGAACCACAGAAGAAGAACGCAGACGCACTGAAACTGTCCTCTCCTGTCCTAGCCTGTGTTCTCCTGTCCTAGCCTGTCCTAGCCTGTCTTCTCCTGTCCTCTCCTGTCCTCACCTGTCCTCTCCTGTCGTTACCTGTCTTTTCCTGTCCTCACTTGTCCTCTCCTGTCATTACCTGTCCTCACCTGTCCTCACCTGTCCTCACCTGTCCTCACCTGTCCTCTCCTGTCCTAGCCTGTCCTAGCCTGTCCTCTCCTGTCCTCACCTGTCCTCACCTGTCCTCACCTGTCCTCTCCTGTCTCCTGTCAGGCTCAGCCCGTCAGACGGGGACTCATTAGGAAGCGACCAATCAAGCGGCAGGGAGTCGGCAGAAGAGAGTACCAGACCTGTGGCCACGCCCAGTGAAGGGAAGCAGCACAGGAAGACGCCCAAGAATGGTCAGCCACAGTGTGATGTCATCATGTTTGTGATGTCAGAGGTCAAATGTGTAAATGAGTGAAGGATGTTTTCTCTTCTCTTTAACGCTCCGGTGACTGAAGGGAGGAGCAAGATGGGTACGTTTCCATGGCAACCTGAAACGCTGCCTTCATTTTCCCCGGTTACAGACCGTCACGTGACATCATCAGACCTGAATCATGACATCATCAGACCTGACACGTGACATCATCAGACCTGACACGTGACATCATCAGACCTGAATCATGACATCATCAGACCTGGCACGTGACATCATCAGACCTGACACGTGACATCATCAGACTAGACCTGACACGTGACATCATCAGACCTGACAGATGACATCATCAGACCTGAATCATGACATCATCAGACCAGGACCGTGTTTCAGCAGCTGTGTTCCTTGTTTTCTGGTGAAATGCATTCTGGGAGTCACCGTGTGACCTCTGACCTCCTGCAGCTGCTCCCGGCGGCGGTCCAGACGAGCTCCTGTCCTCGTCCTCCATCTTTGACCACGTGGACCGTCTCTCCCGCGGCTCCTCCGACGGCAACCGTCGTCAGGCCAACAAGGTGCAGCTGATCGCCATGCAGCCCCGCCCGAGCCCACCGCCGCAGCTCAGCCCCTCCCTCACCGAGAAGGTCAGCACGGAGGTGGGACCATCACTCTCAGACCCCCGGGTCCTCCCCCCCCCACATTCATGTAGAACATTCAGCCGGGTGTCCCCCCCCCCAACATTCATGTAGAAGATTCAGCCGGGTCCCCCCCACACACACACAAACACACACATTCATGTAGAAGATTCAGCCGGGTGTCCCCCACATTCATGTAGAACATTCAGCCGGGTCCCCCCCCCCCCCCCCCCCAACATTCATGTAGAACATTCAGCCGGGTGTCCCCCCCCCAACATTCATGTAGAACATTCAGCCGGATGTCCCCCCCCCCCAACATTCATGTAGAAGATTCAGCCGGGTGTCCCCCCCCCATTCATGTAGAACATTCAGCCGGGTCCCCCCCCCCCCCCCCCCCAACATTCATGTAGAACATTCAGCCGGGTGTCCCCCCCCCCAACATTCATGTAGAACATTCAGCCGGATGTCCCCCCCCCCCAACATTCATGTAGAAGATTCAGCCGGGTCCCCCCACACACACACAAACACACACATTCATGTAGAACATTCAGCCGGGTGTCCCCCCCCCCCCCCATTCATGTAGAACATTCAGCCGGGTGTCCCCCCCACATTCATGTAGAAGATTCAGCCGGGTTCTCCCCCCACATTCATGTAGAACATAGAACATTCAGCCGGGTGTCCCCCCCCCCCCCCCCCACATTCATGTAGAAGATTCAGCTGGGCTCTCCCCCCACATTCTTGTAGAAGATTCAGTCGGTCCCCCCCCCCCCCCCCCCCCCAACATTCATGTAGAACATTCAGCCGGGTCCCCCCCCCCCCCCCACACACACACACACAAACACACACATTCATGTAGAAGATTCAGTCGGGCCCCCCCCCCCCCCCCCCATTCATGTAGAACCTTCAGGCAGACCTATGAAAGTTTAGCTGTTCCTGGTTTCATCCACCAGCATCCGTCGGCGCCGTGTTAACCCCCCCCCCCTGCAGGTGGCCCTGAGGCACAAGTCTGAGATCGAGCACCACCGGAACAAGCTGCGGCAGCGCGCTAAGAGGCGGGGCCAGTGTGAGTTCCCCTCCATGGATGACATCATGGACGCCTTCGGGGACGGGCCGGTGCAGAGCGAGGTGGCGCAGCGCCTCTACAGTTCAGCTCACGACCACATGGACTGCATCCTGCAGGCGGACGCCGGCTCGCCCCCCACCCCCGCCGAGTCCAGGAAACGGTACGTCACAGCGCTGGTGGGGGCGGGGGGGGGGATGGAAAGCCCCAGCCCCACATACAATACAGAATGCTCACACATTACCAAAAACAAAACAACCCCCCCCCCAAAAAAAACCCCAAAAAGATGAAAAAAAAGAGAAAACCCAAACAGATCCAACCCTACACACCCCTCCCCCTGAAAAAGCATTTACACACAACAACCACAACACAGTTAATCCTCACACTTATAAATATTCACAATCATATATCAGAATGATACAATATACCGTCAATACTACAATATTATTACAATATACCATCAATATTACAGTATTATTACAATATACCATCAATACTACAATATTATGTATTCTCTGTACATTATATACGTTATATACTTATTACTGTAAACTCATCATTCTCTGTGCTGCCAGATACCAGAAAAATATGTTTTACCTTCATAAAACTCAGTCATCAGTCATTTTCTGCACCACTTATCCAGTTTCAGGGTCGGGGGGGGGGGGGGGTCTATCTATCCCAGCTATTATCAGTATTACTAGTGTTTATAGTAGTAGTACTACTAGTGTTCTCTATATACTAACAGATATCAGAAGAATACATCATATCCATGATTGTAACTAACCTACATTCTCTGTGTACTACTATATAGTAGTAATACATCATATATGCATGATTGTAACTATCCTACATTCTCTGTGTACTACTATATAGTAGTAATACATCATATATGCATGATTGTAACTATCCTACATTCTCTGTGTACTACTATATAGTAGTAATACATCATATATCCATGATTGTAACTAACCTACATTCTCTGTGTACTACTATATAGTAGTAATACATCATATATCCATGATTGTAACTAACCTACATTCTCTGTGTACTACTATATAGTAGTAATATATCATATATCCATGATTGTAACTATCCTACATTCTCTGTATACTACTATATAGTAGTAATATATCATATATCCATGATTGTAACTATCCTACATTCTCTGTATACTACTATATAGTAGTAATACATCATATATCCATGACTGTAACTAACCTACATTCTCTGTATACTACTATATAGTAGTAATACATCATATATCCATGATTGTAACTAACCTACATTCTCTGTGTACTACTATATAGTAGTAATACATCATATATGCATGATTGTAACTATCCTACATTCTCTGTGTACTACTATATAGTAGTAATACATCATATATCCATGATTGTAACTATCCTACATTCTCTGTGTACTACTATATAGTAGTAATACATCATATATGCATGATTGTAACTATCCTACATTCTCTGTATACTACTATATAGTAGTAATACATCATATATGCATGATTGTAACTATCCTACATTCTCTGTATACTACTATATAGTAGTAATACATCATATATGCATGATTGTAACTATCCTACATTCTCTGTATACTACTATATAGTAGTAATACATCATATATGCATGATTGTAACTATCCTACATTCTCTGTATACTACTATATAGTAGTAATATATCATATATCCATGATTGTAACTATCCTACATTCTCTGTATACTACTATATAGTAGTAATACATCATATATCCATGACTGTAACTAACCTACATTCTCTGTATACTACTATATAGTAGTAATACATCATATATCCATGACTGTAACTATCCTACATTCTCTGTGTACTACTATATAGTAGTAATACATCATATATCCATGATTGTACATTCTCTGTGTACTAGTATATAGTAGTAATACATCATATATGCATGATTGTAACTATCCTACATTCTCTGTGTACTACTATATAGTAGTAATACATCATATATCCATGATTGTACATTCTCTGTGTACTAGTATATAGTAGTAATACATCATATATTTCTAAATCGTCAGTCATCACCCGTCTTTGAAGCCTCCTTTTGAACGGCAGCAGGTTCGTGCAGGTAACAAACCTTCCTTCACGGCCGTCGTCTCTGACTTCTGTCCGAAGCATCGACGGAAAAACATCAGTGAGGTTCGGGATTTAACCCTTTAAGTTCCCGTTTGTACACACATCAGCTCTCATTCATGAAAGGTTCGTAAAGGCCGGCTCGGCTAAAACGTAAAAGTTAAAACGAGCGTAGTCGTTCACACGGAGAATCAGGAGGATCACGGTGATTTACGAAGCCGTTTAACCCGCACGCAGGATCACACAACACCGGGAGAAATTAATACAAGTTTATCTACTGCATCTAGACAATGATGACAAGTTGTTTCAAGATAAAATGCCAAAAAAGTGGGGAAATTCCAGTTTGAACTGGAATTACAGAGGAAACTAAAGTCCCCGCAGAAGACTGAGCTGAATAATCAGCATGTGATCTGACTGATGAAACAAACACCAAAATGACAAATTTCAGACCCAAACACAGCAACCTCACATGAAAGAAGAAAACAGGTGTTTTACTTCATTAGGTGTGTTCAGCATTTTCCAGTTTTGAAGGACTCTGATTGGCTGAAATAACATTTGAACAGATCCTTTTCACCGATTGGCTCTAAGGAGGAAAAAGAGTTAGACCCCCCATCTTCCAGAACATCAGGAGTCAGACCAGAATACACACCTGGACCACGTTTATGAGGTAGAAAAAAGTAACATAGAAGGTTGTTGACCCCCCCCCCCCTTCAGACAGCTGAGGAGCTGAAGTGTTAATAAGAAAATGTGTTTTATTTTTCAAATATAGAAAAACTGCAGAACAGCTGGAAACATTGTTGATTTTGGATTCATGTGTGTTTTTCTGTTTTTTTGCATTTATATTTATTTAATTCATTTCATGTTCTACACGCTGCAGAGCAGCTGTGGGGTTCAGGAGCCTGGATTTGTCTTCAGTTTGAACGTTTTGCATAAATGATCACGAGCTGTCTGAAAGAGACAGAAATGTTCATAAATGCTGGTAAATAAATTCCATCACGAGCTACGTCAGCCGTGAAACCGACTCGCTGTGTGTTTCCCTCCAGGGGGAGGCGGTCTCCGCGGGGTCGGCGTCCTCCGCCGGGACCAGGAAGTCTCCCTGACACGGACCGAGACCGTCTCCTCACCGACCAGAGCGCCACCTACAGGAAGTACCCGGGACTCAACAACGTGGCCTACATGGTAGCTGCCGCTGGATTTACCGCCGTTTCACCGGCTTACACGTTTACACACCAGTTACTGCTCACGCAGAATGCACAAGCCCCGCCCCCGCTACAGAAGCCCCGCCTCCGCTTCATAAGCCCCGCCCCGCTACAGAAGCCCCGCCCCGCTACAGAAGCCCCGCCTCCGCTACATAAGCCCCGCCTCCGCTTCATAAGCCCCGCCCCCTGCTTCATAAGCCCCGCCCCCGCTACAGAAGCCCCGCCTCCGCTTCATAAGCCCCGCCCCCGCTACAGAAGCCCCGCCCCCTGCTTCCATAAGCCCCGCCCCCGCTACAGAAGCCCCGCCTCCGCTTCATAAGCCCCGCCCCCGCTACAGAAGCCCCGCCCCCATCATAGAAGCCCCGCCCACCTACAACAGAAGCCCCGCCCCCGCTTCATAAGCCCCGCCCCCGCTACAGAAGCCTCACCCCTGCTACAGAAGCCCCGCCTCCGCTTCATAAGCCCCGCCCCCGCTACAGAAGCCCCCACCCCCGCTACGGAAGCCCCGCCCCCGCCACAGAAGCCCCGCCCCGCTACAGAAGCCCCGCCCCCGCTACGGAAGCCCCGCCCCCGCTACAGAAGCCCTGCCCCCGCTACAGAAGCCCCGCCTCCGCGTCATAAGCCCCGCCCCCGCTACAGAAGCCCCGCCCCCCTGCTTCATAAGCCCCGCCCCCGCTACAGAAACACAGATCACAATACTGTAAACACATCTCTAAAGCAAGCACTTCCCTTACCAATAAGTACTATATGCAAGTATACTTTAAGTATACGCATTTTAAACTTTAAATAAGACAGTATACTTTCAGTTTACTATTTATGTACTGATCAGAAGTATACTTAACAAAGTTTACTTGGCATTTACTAATAAATATACTAGAAGTTTAACATATTTAGTCTATACTTATATTTAAACTTTTGAACAATATTCTTTAATAGTAGTACATTTATAGTACATTTTCAAACATACTAAGAGTTTCAATGTTACTGGACCATTTGGTGGAGACAAATAAAACACCTGAATCTATTTTTGACATAAATTTTGTCATATTTATTTTACTCAGCATTAAAGGTGGAGTAAAAGTATAATAAGGTGATTTTGAGTATATTAGAAAATGTATTTTTAAACACTAAAAACTATTAGTGTATTGTCAGTAAACTCATAGCAAACCTAAAAGATTACTTTTTGTATACTTTAAAGTCTACTTTCTAAAACTAAAAGGGCGTTGAGAAGTTTACTGCTAGAAAACTAACAGTATACATAGAAGAATACTTTTAGTATACTTAAAAGTGTACTTTGCAAGAGTAAAAGTAAGCTTGAAGTTTTAGCACGAGTAAACAGTATACCTAAAAGTATACTTTAAAGTGTACTTTCCAAAAGTAAAAGTAAGCTTGAAGTTTTAGTACGAGTACACTCACAGTATACCAGAAGATTACTTTAAGTATATTTAAAAGTATACTTTTAAATGCTTAAATTGGGCCAATTTAGTCTCAAGAAGTACACTTGTTAGTATACATGTAGTACACTGATAGCAGTGTACTTGGTAAATAAAGGTACATTGGGGAATGTACTTTAGTATACTTTAGTATACTTAATGACATGTACTTCAGGAGTACTTCTAGGGTAAGGGTAGTCTCACCTCACATACTTGTGTGCATCATTTCCACTGTTGCTGTAAATCTGAAGCTCTAGCACAGAACCCTGTGGAACACCTCTAGAACCGGACCGTACTCTGCATCTGTTCTCTCTCATGTCTGCAGTCGGACCCTGACCTCCCCCCAGACCACGGCAGTCCCTCCCCCACGGATGAGGTGTTCGACCCCGCCCCGCCCCCCTACATGCCCCCGCAGCCCTCCATCGAGGAGGCCCGGCAGCAGATGCACTCCCTCCTGGACGACGCCTTCGCCCTGGTGTCGCCGTCCTCGCAGGGCAGCGCCGGGGTGAGCGGGGTAAGCCCTGCCCCGCCCAGCCCCCCCCCTCAAGGCCGGCCTCTGGGCCGGCAGTGGGGGTCTTACCCAGCAGCCCCCTCCCACAGCGCCTTCTCTGCAGTGAGTGTGCTGACCTGCAGCAGAGGCTAAAGGCCGCCGTGGATCCTCGCTAACGTTTGTGCTTTCTGTGTTCTCCCTGCAGAGATACGGGGAGCTGGGAATGTCCCCCACCTCCATCCACGAGCTGCTGCAGAGGTCAGGACCATCATAATTATTCTACAAACAGAAATGTAGCTTTACTCATAAGTTCAGATTTCCAGGACGGCATCCTTCAACGTTTACAGCAGATTTTCACTTATTCTCTTTGTAGCAAAAACGTGGCTGCACAGACGAATAAAGCCTTTCAGTCACTTTTAACCGGAACAAATCTATGAAACTCCGTCTCCTGACGCTTTGCTTTGTTCTCTCTGACTTCATGTGCTGAACAGACTGAAACATGAGGTTTTATAAAAGCCTTAAATTATGCAAAAAGGTTCAATCACACCAGAGACAGAAAAGCAGCTCATGTGGTCTTTAGATAAATGTACGAAAATACGGAATCATGAAGCTTTCGTTTCTGTGGAGTCATCAAGTCATCCACTTCTGGAACAACGTAGTCCAAGTTTAAATGTGAAACAAAGACTTTCGCCGTCCCAGAAGCAGATGTTTCTGTAGAATAACACATCTGCCAACATGGAAAGTAGCATGAATATCTGGATTTACAACGTTGGATAGTCATCTAAGCTAATGATTAGTCTATAGGTATCTTATCCGGAGATCTCTTAAGTTATTCCAATACGCTCCGGCTGCGGACACAAACGGGCATTCCCGGTTCAGAGACTGGAGCGCCCCCTCCCCACGCTTGTCCACAACATCCAGGTTACTATCTGGGTTAAACATAGCAACATTCGCGAGCTAGTTAGCAATGTTTGCTAGCTATTTTTTTTCTCGAACGCTTAAAAAACTATTTTCTAGTAGTAAGAGTATATGACAGGTAGCATAGAGCTAACGTACCGTTAGTAAGCTAAAAAAAGTAGCTAAATGAACACCAATAAATCTTAAGAGAAAACATGATTACTCAGTGAGAGGTTATGTCAGTAAGATGATTATTGTTGATTATTATTTGACGTGTCACTGTTTAACCCTTACAGCTCCATAAGAAAAAGTTACGTTCAGCGTCTTAAGGCCACATTCTGGCCAATGTCAGTTACTGGCCTGTAAATATTATCTAAAAATGAAAAGTTGCCATTTTCTTTCATGGCTGTCATCACAGACTTCTGGCCTAATCATCAACACCAAAAAAATCAATGAGTTTTAAAATTTTAACCCTTTAAATTCCAGTTTGTACACACAATGTTCCCACTGCCTAAAACTGCAAAGTGGGTTAAAATAAGTAAAAACTAGCCTGTAGGTGGCAGGTTATTATTAGGTATGCAGAGCAGACCTAAGCATAGATTATAGCAACCACAATTAAAAAAGCTCAATGAGAAGTTGTTTCAAGATAAAATGCAAACAAATGTGGGAAAAATTCCAGTTTGAACTGGAATGGCAGCATTACAGAGAGGGAACTAAATTCCCTGCAAAAGACTGAGCTAAATAATTAGCATGTGATCTGACTGATCACAATGCTGGAAAACACAAACACCAAAATGACAAATATGAGACTCTTTCACGCTCAAATAACCTCACATGAAAGAAGAACAAAGATTGTTTACTTCATTGGATGTTCAGCATTTCTGAGTGTTTGAAGGACTCTGATTGGCTGAAATAACATTGAAGTCTCTGGTTTCATCACTAAGATAAAAAGCGGGGGGGCTCCTTCTGAGTAAATGGTCTGATGTCATGGAAAACAGTTCAAACTACATCATTGAAGTGTAGAGCAAGTGTGTGAGGAGAAAAATGTTCTCCTAAACATTTATTCTGGAATAACATTTGATTCTAGAAAGGTCCTTTTCAATGCAAGTCAATGTGGCACGGATTGGCTCTAAGGAGGAAATGAGGAGGATTTTAGTTAGAGACCTTAGAGAAAGAGTTACACCCCCATCTTCTAGAAGATCATGAGTCACACCAGAATACACACCTGCACCAACTTTATGCTGTTTGCATTAGTAGATAAAAGGAACATAGAAGGTCGTTCACCCCCCTTCAGAAAGCTGGGGGAGCTGTGAGGGATAATTCTTGTGTTGTCTGTATTGTATCTGAATCCGATATTGATAACAGCGACTAGCTTGTCTCAGGAGCAGCTAATGTGTTAATGCTGGTTTTGTTTATTTGGGTGTCATTGTTTTATATTAAATATATCGCTTATTAATAAAGTAAGCTGACCGTATAACACACACATGAAAAACACACGATACAAAAAGTAGGACATAAAACACAACACGGACCAGAACACAGAAGACACAAATACACAGCAAACACACACAATGAGCAAGGCAGCAACACGTCCACAACCCGCTTTCCGTTTACAGACTGGTTCAAAAGTGACGTAATAATGTAACCTGTTTTTTTTGTTTGTTTGTTTTTCTTTTCTGTGTGTAACGTTGACGCGTGACATCATGGTGGTGTTACAAACATTAACTTATAAGAAAGAAGGCGACGTCAGTGTGGAACCAGAAACGATGCCGGGCTCCAGCCCAACAAGGCTCCCAAAAACTGGGATGAGGTGTTCGACCCCGCCCTCACCTTAGAAAAGCTGACTGACTCAGATCTGTTGGTGGAAATGGGGCTTTAGAACCAGGTCCAGGTCCAGGTCCAGGTCCAGGTCCAGTCCTGATCCCGTCTGTGTATGTTTAACAGGCAAGGTTTGGGCTCGGGAGGGTATGCTCCGACTGGAGACCAGCTGCAGGAGCCAGTGTACTCCAACAGGGGGCAGTATGAGGACCCCCCATCCTCCTCCAGACCACGACCTGTGGGGGGCAGCACAGGTACGGTTCCCGGACCGCATGTTCCACGAGTTTTAATTACTGAATGTTTACACATTGATTGCTTACAAAGAACAAAATAAGATGCAGTTGTTCTGGACTGGTGGACCTCCAGGTGCCCAGCTCCACCACCTGACCCAGGTGGGCCTGTCCAGCCAGATCGGAGCGTACCCTGGAGTGGGTCGCAGCATGTCGGGGCCCACCGGCTCCAGCTGGCACCAGCAGCAGTCGGACCAGGACCTGTCCAGACCCGGAGCCAGCAGGGAGAGTGTGAGTGTGCAGAAACATGAGCTACGAGACCCGGTTCTGACCAGATTTATCCAGTTCAGTCCGGTTCTCATGCGTCCGTTCAGATCTCAGTCCAGACAAAATGATCCAGATGAAACGATTCACTTTTCAGTTCACTTTTACTTTCACGGAGAAAATGTTAAAAATGAACCGTTTACAAAAGTACCATGTTTTCTACAATCAGTCTGGTTAGGCCCGGTTCATTCTGGTCCACATGGGTCCAGTTCATTCTAGTCCACATGGGTCCAGTTCATTCTGGTCCACATGGGTCCAGTTCATCCTAGTCCACATGGGTCCAGTTCATCCTAGTCCACATGGGTCCAGTTCATTCTGGTCCACATGGGTCCAGTTCATTCTGGTCCACATGGGTCCAGTTCATTCTGGTCCACATGGGTCCAGTTCATCCTAGTCCACATGGGTCCAGTTCATTCTAGTCCACATGGGTCCAGTTCATTCTGGTCCACATGGGTCCAGTTCATCCTAGTCCACATGGGTCCAGTTCATCCTAGTCCACATGGGTCCAGTTCATTCTAGTCCACATAGGTCCAGTTCATTCTGGTCCACATGGGTCCAGTTCATTCTGCTCCACATGGGTCCAGTTCATTCTGGTCCACATGGGTCCAGTTCATTCTAGTCCACATGGGTCCAGTTCATTCTGCTCCACATGGGTCCAGTTCATTCTGGTCCACATGGGTCCAGTTCATTCTAGTCCACATGGGTCCAGTTCATTCTAGTCCACATGGGTCCAGTTCATTCTAGTCCACATGGGTCCAGTTCATTCCGGTCCACATGGGTCCAGTTTTTTCTGGTCCACATGGGTCCAGTTCATTCTAGTCCACATGGGTCCAGTTCATTGTATTCCACATGGGTCCAGTTCATTCTAGTCCACATGGGTCCAGTTCATTCTGGTCCACATGGGTCCAGTTCATTCTGGTCCACAGGGGTCCAGTTCATTCTGGTCTACATGGGTCCAGTTCATTCTGGTCCACATGGGCCCAATTCTTTCTAGTCCACATGGGTCCAGTTCATTCTAGTCCACATGGGTCCAGTTCATTCTAGTCCACATGGGTCCAGTTCATTCTAGTCCACATGGGTCCAGTTCATTCCGGTCCACATGGGTCCAGTTCATTCTGGTCCACATGGGTCCTGTTCATTCTAGTCCACATGGGTCCAGTTCATTCTAGTCCACATGGGTCCAGTTCATTCTGGTCCACATGGGTCCAGTTCATTCTGGTCCACATGGGTCCTGTTCATTCTAGTCCACATGGGTCCAGTTCATTGTATTCCACATGGGTCCAGTTCATTCTACTCCACATGGGTCCAATTCTTTCTAGTCCACATGGGTCCAGTTCATTCTGGTCCAGATGGGTCCAGTTCATTCTAGTCCACATAGTTCCAGTTCATTCTGGTCCACATGGGTCCAGTTCATTCTGGTCCACATGGGTCCAGTTCATTCTGGTCCACATTTGTCCAGTTCATTCTGGTCCACATGGGTCCAGTTCATTCTAGTCCACATGGGTCCAGTTCATTCTGGTCCACATGGGTCCAGTTCATTCTAGTCCACATGGGTCCAGTTCATTCTAGTCCACATGGGTCCAGTTCATTCTAGTCCACATGGGTCCAGTTCATTCTGGTCCACATGGGTCCAGTTCATTCTGGTCCACATGGGTCCAGTTCATTCTAGTCCACATGGGTCCAGTTCATTCTGGTCCACATGGGTCCAGTTCATTCTGGTCTACATGGGTCCAGTTCATTCTGGTCCACATGGGTCCAGTTCATTCTAGTCCACATGGGTCCAGTTCATTCTAGTCCACATAGTTCCAGTTCATTCTGGTCCACATGGGTCCAGTTCATTCTAGTCTACATGGGTCCAGTTCATTCTGGTCCACATGGGTCCAGTTCATTCTATTCCACATGGGTCCAGTTCATTCTGGTCCACATGGGTCCAGTTCATTCTGGTCCACATGGGCCCAATTCTTTCTAGTCCACATGGGTCCAGTTCATTCTAGTCCACATGGGTCCAGTTCATTCTGGTCCACATGGGTCCAGTTCATCCTAGTCCACATGGGTCCAGTTCATCCTAGTCCACATGGGTCCAGTTCATTCTAGTCCACATGGGTCCAGTTCATTCTGGTCCACATGGGTCCAGTTCATTCTGGTCCACATGGGTCCAGTTCATTCTGGTCCACATGGGTCCAGTTCATTCTAGTCCACATGGGTCCAGTTCATTCTAGTCCACATGGGTCCAGTTCATTCTGCTCCACATGGGTCCAGTTCATTCTGGTCCACATGGGTCCAGTTCATTCTAGTCCACATGGGTCCAGTTCATTCTAGTCCACATGGGTCCAGTTCATCCTAGTCCACATGGTTCCAGTTCATCCTAGTCCACATGGGTCCAGTTCATTCTAGTCCACATGGGTCCAGTTCATTCTAGTCCACATGGGTCCAGTTCATTCTAGTCCACATGGGTCCAGTTCATTCTGGTCCACATGGGTCCAGTTCATTCTGGTCCACATGGGTCCAGTTCATTCTGGTCCAGTTCATGGGTCCAGTTCATCCTGGTCCACATGGGTCCAGTTCATTCTGGTCCACATGGGTCCAGTTCATTCTAGTCCACATGGGTCCAGTTCATTCTAGTCCACATGGGTCCAGTTCATTCTAGTCCACATGGGTCCAGTTCATTCTGGTCCATATGGGTCCAGTTCATTCTAGTCCACATGGGTCCAGTTCATTCTGGTCCACATGGGTCCAGTTCATTCTGGTCCAGTTCATGGGTCCAGTTCATCCTGGTCCACATGGGTCCAGTTCATTCTGGTCCACATGGGTCCAGTTCATTCTAGTCCACATGGGTCCAGTTCATTCTAGTCCACATGGGTCCAGTTCATTCTAGTCCACATGGGTCCAGTTCATTCTGGTCCATATGGGTCCAGTTCATTCTAGTCCACATGGGTCCAGTTCATTCTGGTCCACATGGGTCCAGTTCATTCTAGTCCACATGGGTCCAGTTCATTCTAGTCCACATGGGTCCAGTTCATTCTGATCCACATGGGTCCAGTTCATTCTAGTCCACATGGGTCCAGTTCATTCTGGTCCACATGGGTCCAGTTCATTCTAGTCCACATGGGTCCAGTTCATTCTATTCCACATGGGTCCAGTTCATTCTGGTCCACATGGGTCCAGTTCATTCTGGTCCACATGGGTCCAGTTCATTCTAGTTCACATTAGTCCAGTTCATTCTGGTCCACATGGGTCCAGTTCATTCTGGTCCACATGGGTCCAGTTCATTCTGGTCCACATGGGTCCAGTTCATTCTGGTCCACATGGGTCCAGTTCATTCTGGTCCACATGGGTCCAGTTCATTCTATTCCACATTGGTCCAGTTCATTCTGGTCCACATGGGTCCAGTTCATTCTGGTCCACATGGGCCCAATTCTTTCTAGTCCACATGGGTCCAGTTCATTCTAGTCCACATGGTCCAGTTCATTCTGGTCCACAGGGGTCCAGTTCATTCTGGTCTACATGGTCCAGTTCATTCTAGTCTACATGGGTCCAGTTCATTCTGGTCCACATGGGTCCAGTTCATTCTGGTCCACATGGGTCCAGTTCATTCTGGTCCACATGGGTCCAGTTCATTCTAGTCCACATGGGCCCAATTCTTTCTAGTCCACATGGGTCCAGTTCATTCTAGTCTACATGGGTCCAGTTCATTCTGGTCCACATGGGTCCAGTTCATTCTATTCCACATGGGTCCAGTTCATTCTGGTCCACATGGGTCCAGTTCATTCTGGTCCACATGGGCCCAATTCTTTCTAGTCCACATGGGTCCAGTTCATTCTAGTCCACATGGGTCCAGTTCATTCTGGTCCACAGGGGTCCAGTTCATTCTGGTCTACATGGGTCCAGTTCATTCTGGTCCACATGGGCCCAATTCTTTCTAGTCCACATGGGTCCAGTTCATTCTAGTCCACATGGGTCCAGTTCATTCTAGTCCACATGGGTCCAGTTCATTCTAGTCCACATGGGTCCTGTTCATTCTGGTCCACATGGGTCCTGTTCATTCTAGTCCACATGGGTCCAGTTCATTCTAGTCCACATGGGTCCAGTTCATTCTGGTCCACATGGGTCCAGTTCATTCTGGTCCACATGGGTCCTGTTCATTCTAGTCCACATGGGTCCAGTTCATTCTAGTCCACAGGGGTCCAGTTCATTCTGGTCCACATGGGTCCAGTTCATCCTGGTCCACATGGGTCCAGTTCATTCTAGTCCACATGGGTCCAGTTCATTCTAGTCCACATGGGTCCAGTTCATTCTGGTCCACATGGGTCCAGTTCATTCTGGTCCACATGGGTCCAGTTCATTCTGGTCCACATGGGTCCAGTTCATCCTGGTCCACATGGGTCCAGTTCATTCTAGTCCACATGGGTCCAGTTCATTCTAGTCCACATGGGTCCAGTTCATTCTAGTCCACAGGGGTCCAGTTCATTCTGGTCCACATGGGTCCAGTTCATTCTAGTCCACATGGGTCCAGTTCATTTAGTCCACATGGGTCCAGTTCATTCTGGTCCACATGGGTCCAGTTCATTCTAGTCCACATGGGCCCAATTCTTTCTAGTCCACATGGGTCCAGTTCATTCTACTTCACATGGGTCCAGTTCATTCTACTTCACATGGGTCCAGTTCATTCTAGTCCACATGGGTCCAGTTCATTCTGGTCCACATGGGTCCTGTTCATTCTGGTCCAGATGGGTCCAGTTCATTCTGCTCCACATGGGTCCAGTTCATTCTAGTCCACATGGGTCCAGTTCATTCTGGTCCACATGGGTCCAGTTCATTCTACTCCACATGGGTCCAGTTCATTGTAGTCCACATGGGTCCAATTCTTTCTAGTCCACATGGGTCCAGTTCATTCTGGTCCAGATGGGTCCAGTTCATTCTGGTCCACATGGGTCCAGTTCATTCTACTCCCAAAGGGTCCAGTTCATTCTAGTCCACATGGGTCCAATTCTTTCTAGTCCACATGGGTCCAGTTCATTCTACTCCACATGGGTCCAGTTCATTCTAGTCCACATGGGCCCAATTCTTTCTAGTCCACATGGGTCCAGTTCATTCTGGTCCAGATGGGTCCAGTTCATTCTAGTCCACATAGTTCCAGTTCATTCTGGTCCACATGGGTCCAGTTCATTCTGGTCCACATGGGTCCAGTTCATTCTGGTCCACATTGGTCCAGTTCATTCTGGTCCACATGGGTCCAGTTCATTCTAGTCCACATGGGTCCAGTTCATTCTGGTCCACATGGGTCCAGTTCATTCTAGTCCACATGGGTCCAGTTCATTCTGGTCCACATGGGTCCAGTTCATTCTGGTCCACATGGGTCCAGTTCATTCTGGTCCACATGGGTCCAGTTCATCCTGGTCCACATGGGTCCAGTTCATTCTAGTCCACATGGGTCCAGTTCATTCTAGTCCACATGGGTCCAGTTCATTCTAGTCCACAGGGGTCCAGTTCATTCTGGTCCACATGGGTCCAGTTCATTCTAGTCCACATGGGTCCAGTTCATTTAGTCCACATGGGTCCAGTTCATTCTGGTCCACATGGGTCCAGTTCATTCTAGTCCACATGGGCCCAATTCTTTCTAGTCCACATGGGTCCAGTTCATTCTACTTCACATGGGTCCAGTTCATTCTACTTCACATGGGTCCAGTTCATTCTAGTCCACATGGGTCCAGTTCATTCTGGTCCACATGGGTCCTGTTCATTCTGGTCCAGATGGGTCCAGTTCATTCTGCTCCACATGGGTCCAGTTCATTCTAGTCCACATGGGTCCAGTTCATTCTGGTCCACATGGGTCCAGTTCATTCTACTCCACATGGGTCCAGTTCATTGTAGTCCACATGGGTCCAATTCTTTCTAGTCCACATGGGTCCAGTTCATTCTGGTCCACATGGGTCCAGTTCATTCTGGTCCACATGGGTCCAGTTCATTCTACTCCCAAAGGGTCCAGTTCATTCTAGTCCACATGGGTCCAATTCTTTCTAGTCCACATGGGTCCAGTTCATTCTACTCCACATGGGTCCAGTTCATTCTAGTCCACATGGGCCCAATTCTTTCTAGTCCACATGGGTCCAGTTCATTCTGGTCCAGATGGGTCCAGTTCATTCTAGTCCACATAGTTCCAGTTCATTCTGGTCCACATGGGTCCAGTTCATTCTGGTCCACATTGGTCCAGTTCATTCTGGTCCACATGGGTCCAGTTCATTCTAGTCCACATGGGTCCAGTTCATTCTGGTCCACATGGGTCCAGTTCATTCTAGTCCACATGGGTCCAGTTCATTCTGGTCTACATTGGTCCAGTTCATTCTGGTCCACATGGGTCCAGTTCATTCTAGTCCACATGGGTCCAGTTCATTCTGGTCCACATGGGTCCAGTTCATTCTAGTCCACATGGGTCCAGTTCATTCTGGTCCACATGGGTCCAGTTCATTCTGGTCCACATGGGTCCAGTTCATTCTGGTCCACATGGGTCCAGTTCATTCTAGTCCACATGGGTCCAGTTCATTCTGGTCCACATGGGTCCAGTTCATTCTGGTCTACATGGGTCCAGTTCATTCTGGTCCACATGGGTCCAGTTCATTCTAGTCCACATGGGTCCAGTTCATTCTAGTCCACATGGGTCCAGTTCATTCTGGTCCACATGGGTCCAGTTCATTCTGGTCCACATGGGTCCAGTTCATTCTAGTCCACATGGGTCCAGTTCATTCTGGTCCACATGGGTCCAGTTCATTCTGGTCCACATGGGTCCAGTTCATTCTGGTCTACATGGGTCCAGTTCATTCTGGTCTACATGGGTCCAGTTCATTCTGGTCCACATGGGTCCAGTTCATTCTAGTCTACATGGGTCCAGTTCATTCTGGTCCACATGGGTCCAGTTCATTCTATTCCACATGGGTCCAGTTCATTCTGGTCCACATGGGTCCAGTTCATTCTGGTCCACATGGGCCCAATTCTTTCTAGTCCACATGGGTCCAGTTCATTCTGGTCCACATGGGTCCAGTTCATTCTGGTCCACATGGGTCCAGTTCATTCTAGTTCACATTAGTCCAGTTCATTCTGGTCCACATGGGTCCAGTTCATTCTAGTCCACATGGGTCCAGTTCATTCTAGTCCACATGGGTCCAGTTCATTCTAGTCCACATGGGTCCAGTTCATTCTAGTCCACATGGGTCCAGTTCATTCTGGTCCACATGGGTCCAGTTCATTCTAGTCCACATGGGTCCAGTTCATTCTAGTCCACATGGGTCCAGTTCATTCTAGTCCACATGGGTCCAGTTCATTCTAGTCCACATGGGTCCAGTTCATTCTAGTCCACATGGGTCCAGTTCATTCTAGTCCACATGGGTCCAGTTAATTCTGGTCCACATGGGTCCAGTTCATTCTAGTCCACATGGGTCCAGTTCATTCTAGTCCACATGGGTCTAGTTCATTCTAGTCCACATGGGTCCAGTTCATTCTGGTCCACATGGGTCCAGTTCATTCTAGTCCACATGGGTCCAGTTCATTCTAGTCCACAGGGGTCCAGTTCATTCTGGTCCACATGGGTCCAGTTCATTCTAGTCCACATGGGTCCTGTTCATTCTAGTCCACATGGGTCCAGTTCATTCTGGTCCACATGGGTCCAGTTCATTCTAGTCCACATGGGTGCAGTTCATCCTAGTCCACATGGGTCCAGTTCATTCTAGTCCACATGGGTCCAGTTCATTCTGGTCCACATGGGTCCAGTTCATCCTGGTCCACATGGGCCAGTTCATTCTAGTCCACATGGGTCCAGTTCATTCTAGTCCACAGGGGTCCAGTTCATTCTGGTCCACATGGGTCCAGTTCATTCTAGTCCACATGGGTCCAGTTCATTTAGTCCACATGGGGCCAGTTCATTCTGGTCCACATGGGTCCAGTTCATTCTAGTCCACATGGGCCCAATTCTTTCTAGTCCACATGGGTCCAGTTCATTCTAGTCCACATGGGTCCAGTTCATTCTACTTCACATGGGTCCTGTTCATTCTGGTCCACATGGGTCCAGTTCATTCTACTTCACATGGGTCCTGTTCATTCTGGTCCACATGGGTCCAGTTCATTCTAGTCCACATGGGTCCAGTTCATTCTACTTCACATGGGTCCTGTTCATTCTGGTCCACATGGGTCCAGTTCATTCTAGTCCACATGGGTCCAGTTCATTCTTATTCATATGGGTCCAGTTCATTCTAGTCCACATGGGTCCAGTTCATTCTAGTCCACATGGGTCCAGTTCATTCTAGTCCACATAGGTCCAGTTCATTCTAGTCCACATCGCTCCAGTTCATTCTAGTCCACATGGGTCCAGTTCATTCTGGTCCACATGGGTCCTGTTCATTCTAGTCCACATGGGTCCAGTTCATTCTAGTCCACATGGGTCCAGTTCATTCTAGTCCACATGGGTCCAGTTCATTCTGGTCCACCTGGGTCCAGTTCATTCTGGTCCACATGGGTCCAGTTCATTCTAGTCCACATGGGTCCAGTTCATTCTGGTCCACCTGGGTCCAGTTCATTCTGGTCCACATGGGTCCAGTTCATTCTAGTCCACATGGGTCCAGTTCATTATGGTCCACATGGGTCCAGTTCATTCTAGTCCACATGGGTCCAGTTCATTCTGGTCCACATGGGTCCAGTTCATTCTAGTCCACATGGGTCCTGTTCATTCTGGTCCACATGGGTCCAGTTCATTCTAGTCCACATGGGTCCAGTTCATTCTGGTCCACATGGGTCCAGTTCATTCTGGTCCACATGGGTCCAGTTCATTCTAGTCCACATGGGTCCAGTTCATTCTGGTCCACATGGGTCCAGTTCATTCTAGTCCACATGGGTCCTGTTCATTCTGGTCCACATGGGTCCAGTTCATTCTAGTCCACATGGGTCCAGTTCATTCTGGTCCACAGGGGTCCAGTTCATTCTGGTCCACATGGGTCCAGTTCATTCTGGTCCACATGGGTCCAGTTCATTCTGGTCCACATGGGTCCAGTTCATTCTAGTCCACATGGGTCCTGTTCATTCTGGTCCACATGGGTCCAGTTCATTCTGGTCCACAGGGGTCCAGTTCATTCTGGTCCACATGGGTCCAGTTCATTCTGGTCCACATGGGTCCAGTTCACTCTGGTCCACATCAGTCCATTTCATTCTAGTCCCTGTCCTGAGTCTCTGTCCTGAGTCCCTGACCTAGTTCCTGTCCTGAGTTCCTGTCCTAAGTTCCTGTCATGAGTCTCTGTCCTGATTTCCTGTCCTGAGTCCCTGTCCTGAGCCTCTGTTCTGAGTCCCTGTCCTGCGTCCTTGTCCTGCGTCCGCGTCCTGAGGACAGCCGTCCTCACTCTTCCTCTCTTCCCCCACAGGTGCTGTCGTTTCCTGAGTTCTCCTCTTCCTCAGTTTTCCAGATGCCCAGCTCCTCGTTGCGCGACCCGTCGGCGCCCCCCCTTCTCCTGACGTCCCCCACCCCCGAGTATCCACCGGAGGACGCCTCCCCCTCCGCCCACACCTCCGCCTCCCTCATCAAGGCCATCCGGGAGGAGCTGCAGCGCCTGGCCCAGAAGCAGGCGGCCGTCACCAGCTACCCGTAGACCCATCCGGACCTGGACTGGGTCTGGGTCTGGATCTGGGTCTGGATCTGGATCTGGATCTGGATCTGGATCTGGATCTGGATCTGGATCTGGGTCTGGATCTGGACTCATCCCGACCGGGACTGGGTCTGGATCTGGATCTGGACTCATCTGGACCGTTCCGGGTCACAAACAGCAAACTGACCTTTTCTCTTGAGCGAATCTGCGTCTGTGATGCTGAAAATAACTCTGATCCATGTCTGAGGACGATGGTGTCTTCTGAAGACCTCCGGTACTTTACAGGGTCCTGTCCTCCATGTGTCCATCAGGGTCCTGTCCTCCATGTGTCCATCCGGGTCCTGGACTCGCGTTTCCACTGAAGTGCTTCCTGAGTCGATCATTCGATCTTCCTGAACTTCCAGACTGAAGCGCCCCCCCCCCCCCTCAGGACTTCTGGAGCAGCAGCATTGTCCGGAAGACCCAGAGAGGACGGTCCTGAAGCTGCTGGGCCGTCCCGGTCTTCTGTCGTCCCTCCTGGAGTTCTGAAGCGGATCATCTGTCGCCAAGTTCGGGATTGAACGGACCTTTTGGACCTTTTGGACCTTCTGGACCGTCCCCTCCGAACTTCGGAAGCTCATCGTCCCTCCGGGCCTTTCGGAGGATCGTCCTACCAGACCTTCTGGAGCGTATGATCACCGTCGGACCCGGAAGCTGATGGTCCTGCTGAAGTTCTGAAGAGGCCCGTCTTTCTGGACCCTCTGTGGTGCTAACCGTCAGCCTCAGAACATCTCCTCATTGACCAGTTACTGCCTTCACCCCCATCAGCCGCGATGATCAGGTTCATAAAGCATCCGGATCAGGTCCGGGACCGAGGTCCTGGTCCGGGACCGTGGACAGCTGGAGGTGGAACGTCTCGGGGACGGAAACAGGAAAAATAATGTCCATATGATATAAATATAAACATGTATAGAAATGAAATCTATGTAGAGAATCTGAACGAGCACAATATTCATGTCAGATCAGCGTCGGAGGATCCAGATGATATTTTTATCGCTTCTATCTGAAATTCTACGTTCATGCTTTACTTTGATCAGAAAGACCAAATCTGTGTCTGTGATCTTGTGATCTTGTGTTTGAGCTGTAGATGTGGAGCGTTTGTTGCGTTTGAGCTGTAGATGTGGAGCGTTTGTTGCGTTTGAGCTGTAGATGTGGAGCGTTTGTTGCTTCGTGTAGCTGCTCGCTGCTGTGTTCGTGTGTCGGAGGCACAAAGACAAACAGCTGCTGCAGCTCCGTACGGAGCTTCTCGTCGCTGATTGGTCGCCTCCATCAGTCAGAGCGCTGCAGATCAGCCGGAGAGCGAAGACATTTCCGTTCAGACGGAAACGTGTGGGACGAGCACGGAGTCCAATATGTGGCTGTTCACATCTTCTCCACCAATCAGCTGATGCTGACGTCACCTCTTAAGTCTGAAGAAACGAGACGTCCCGTATTTTCCGGACTATAAGTCGCATCAGTGAAAAACTGCATCGTGAAGAAGGAAAAAACATAGAAGTGGCGCCGGGCTGTAAGTCGTATTTATTTATGTACAATCGGGTGATTTCAGATTTCTCATATCCTGCTAAAAATGACCCGATCAGTCTAATTCCACAGTTAGCGCCTGTAAATGATCACAAACATCGTAACTCAGGATAAACATGTTTGTTGGGATTTGTTGCACCGGACGGGCAGACGTCCAAACGAACTCGTCTCACTGAGATCAGGCCGTTTGGGATTTTGGCCCTTGGAGCAGAATATCGTGGTCACGAGCTTAGAGCGCCCTCTTTTGACATCAGACGGTAATATTTACTCACTAGCTCGTGTCAGTCAATATGAACTGATACTTAGAAATATGTGAAATTATAAATATTTTCACATATAAGTCGCACAAGCTGCCAAACGACTCATAGTCCGTAAAATACGGTACTGGTAATTATACAATTTCTCCTTTAAAGGCGTTATAGAAGATGTTTCTTTAAAATATTTTGCAATATTCTATTGAATTGGGTTCACTGCTCCATACGCGACGGTTGATTTAAAGCTTTAAATATATAAATATTATTTTACATCAGCTGTGAGAGTAACGGGGCTGAAAAACATCCACCAATCATCTCTGCATTCCTTAAATTTCTCATTTGTCTATTGGCCGGTCAGTCACTCTTCCTGCTCGGGCTGGATGATTCGGCCTAAAATTATTATCACAATTTACTGAGCAGTTCACCTCCGTGATGATAAATGGACGATAGCTGGTTACAGACTGGATGTGGTGCAGTCATGTGACGACCGACGCACATGTAGCTCAGCGTCGTCATGTGACGACCGACACACATGTAGCTCAGCGTCGTCATGTGACGACCGACGCACACGTAGCTCAGCGTCGTCATGTGACGACCGACACACATGTAGCTCAGCGTCGTCATGTGACGACCGACACACATGTAGCTCAGCGTCGTCATGTGACGACCGACGCACACGTAGCTCAGCGTCGTCATGTGACGACCGACGCACATGTAGCTCAGCGTCGTCATGTGACGACCGACGCACATGTAGCTCAGCGTCGTCATGTGACTACGACGCACATGTAGCTCAGCGTCGTCATGTGACGACCGACGCACATGTAGCTCAGCGTCGTCATGTGACTACCGACGCACATGTAGCTCAGCGTCGTCATGTGACGACCGACGCACATGTAGCTCAGCGTCGTCATGTGACGACCGACGCACATGTAGCTCAGCGTCGTCATGTGACGACGCTGAGCTACATGTGCGTCGGTCGTCACATGACGACCGACGCACATGTAGCTCAGCGTCGTCATGTGACTACCGACGCACATGTAGCTCAGCGTCGTCATGTGACTACGACGCACATGTAGCTCAGCGTCGTCATGTGACGACCGACGCACATGTAGCTCAGCGTCGTCATGTGACGACCGACGCACATGTAGCTCAGCGTCGTCATGTGCCTACCGACGCACATGTAGCTCAGCGTCGTCATGTGACTACGACGCACATGTAGCTCAGCGTCGTCATGTGACTACGACGCACATGTAGCTCAGCGTCGTCATGTGACGACCGACGCACATGTAGCTCAGCGTCGTCATGTGACGACCGACGCACATGTAGCTCAGCGTCGTCATGTAACTACGACGCACATGTAGCTCAGCGTCGTCATGTGACGACCGACGCACATGTAGCTCAGCGTCGTCATGTGACTACCGACGCACATGTAGCTCAGCGTCGTCATGTGACTACGACGCACATGTAGCTCAGCGTCGTCATGTGACTACGACGCACATGTAGCTCAGCGTCGTCATGTGACGACCGACGCACATGTAGCTCAGCGTCGTCATGTGACGACCGACGCACATGTAGCTCAGCGTCGTCATGTGACTGCCGACGCACATGTAGCTCAGCGTCGTCATGTGACTACCGACGCACATGTAGCTCAGCGTCGTCATGTGACGACCGACGCACATGTAGCTCAGCGTCGTCATGTGACGACCGACGCACATGTAGCTCATCATGTGACTACCGACGCACATGTAGCTCAGCGTCGTCATGTGACGACCGACGCACATGTAGCTCAGCGTCGTCATGTGACGACCGACGCACATGTAGTTCAGCGTCATCATGTGACGACCGACGCACATGTAGCTCAGCGTCGTCATGTGACGACCGACGCACATGTAGCTCAGCGTCATCATGTGACTACGACGCACATGTAGCTCAGCGTCGTCATGTGACGACCGACGCACATGTAGCTCAGCGTCGTCATGTGACTACGACGCACATGTAGCTCAGCGTCATCATGTGACGACCGACGCACATGTAGCTCAGCGTCGTCATGTGACTACGACGCACATGTAGCTCAGCGTCGTCATGTGACTACGACGCACATGTAGCTCAGCGTCGTCATGTGACGACCGACGCACATGTAGCTCAGCGTCGTCATGTGACGACCGACGCACATGTAGCTCAGCGTCATCATGTGACGACCGACGCACATGTAGCTCAGCGTCGTCATGTGACGACCGACGCACATGTAGCTCAGCGTCGTCATGTGACGACCGACGCACATGTAGCTCAGCGTCGTCATGTGACTACTGACGCACATGTAGCTCAGCGTCGTCATGTGACTACCGACGCACATGTAGCTCAGCGTCGTCATGTGACTACCGACGCACATGTAGCTCAGCGTCGTCATGTGACGACCGACGCACATGTAGCTCAGCGTCGTCATGTGACGACCGACGCGCACATGTAGCTAAGCGTCGTCATGTGGCGACCGACGCACATGTAGCTCAGCGTCGTCATGTGACGACCGACGCACATGTAGCTCAGCGTCGTCATGTGACGACCGACGCACATGTACCTCAGCGTCGTCATGTGACTACCGACGCACATGTAGCTCAGCGTCGTCATGTGACTACGACGCACATGTAGCTCAGCGTCGTCATGTGACGACCGACGCACATGTAGCTCAGCGTCGTCATGTGACTACCGACGCACATGTAGCTCAGCGTCGTCATGTGACGACCGACGCACATGTAGCTCAGCGTCGTCATGTGACTACCGACGCACATGTAGCTCAGCGTCGTCATGTCACGACCGACGCACATGTAGCTCATCATGTGACTACCGACGCACATGTAGCTCAGCGTCGTCATGTGACGACCGACGCACATGTAGCTCAGCGTTGTCATGTGACTACGACGCACATGTAGCTCAGCGTCGTCATGTGACGACCGACGCACATGTAGCTCAGCGTCGTCATGTGACGACCGACGCACATGTAGCTCAGCGTCGTCATGTGACTACCGACGCACATGTAGCTCAGCGTCGTCATGTGACGACCGACGCACATGTAGCTCAGCGTCGTCATGTGACCACCGACGCACATGTAGCTCAGCGTCGTCATGTGACCACCGACGCACATGTAGCTCAGCGTCTTACCGGGACATGGACACAGTCCACCTGTTGATGGATCTCGGTCACGTGACCTGCCGGGAGCCTGGCGGGTAAAAGATGACGGTGCATCCACTCTGAGCAGACAGACTACAGAATAATCGTGTAAATCAGCGGTCATTCCGGAATAAGCTGGAAGTTGGACGGTTGTGACGCGTGTAGAGAAGCGACTGCTGGATACGAGCGTTGAACATCACCACGTCCTGCTGAACCTGCATTCAGAGGTATTTACATCTGTCTGGTTGAGAAGCGTCACCGTACACCAGCATGAAGCTACACGCTCAGAAACAGACGTACAGACCGGAACGTTTCTGTACCTGCAGGTACATTTATTACAAATGTACTCTCAAAAGTACAATATTGGTCTTTATGAGGCCAGAAGTACCTATATCCTATGAAAAAGGCTCCAAAGTAATATAAAGTACACATTTGTACCATTCCAACCCTAAGGGTACCTGCAGCATTGAAACATGTGTGTAGCTTGTACAATAACTATGATTAGCAGTACTTCTAAACAGTAGTATAATTATAGTTATTATATTATTATATTTTCATAATAATCATAGTGATAATTATATATGTGTTTGGCCTAATATTTCTATAATAATTCTTCATTTATTATTAGCATCTTTGATTGTTGTCATAATCTCTATTTTATTGACTTTTATTCATCATCTTTAATTGGTTTAATTGTACTTTATTAACTCATACAGCTTGATAAGGTACAAAAATGGACCATGAAGGTACAGAAATGTCTTTCAGAAAGGAACCCCCCCCCCAGCAACAAGCTTTGTTTAACTCAGTGACATTTTCTGATGCAAAGTATACAGTTGTGTCATCAGCGAATAAAGTAACACTGCATTTATGGAAAACATAAAGCAAGTCATTTGTAGATATAGAGAGAAGTAATGGTCCAAGGCAACTACCTTGGGGCACACCACATTGTACGTTCTGTCGCTACTGTCTGCTAAACACTGGAGCGGCGCGTGAACGTTGCACTGTGGTGCGGGGGGGCTGTCAATCTAGTAGGTTGGTCTGCACTTGCGCTAACTGTCTCTGCTTTCTGAAACGCCAAAAACATCTTCTATGGCGCCTTAAATCATGTCTTCGTTAATCTGGACCATCTTTCCTTCTTGTTCTTATCGTCCCAAGAGAAAACTGCTGTCAGCCAGCAGGCGGCTGATTGGTTGGGAGGCGGAGCCTTCCATACCAGGCTCCTCCCCGTTTGGGATGCAGACTCCGTCTCTATAATTCGCATTTACATTATTAGCGACCTGTTTGGATGAGCCAAACCGGTTTGTTCTGATTGGGCCTTTGGCTGGTTGCCCTCTCTGCTGATTGGCTGCCTCTCTGTGGCGCTCTGATGAAGTCACCTCTTCTTTTGTCTCGGCTCTTCTTCAGCATGTGAACGGAGTCCGAGGCGTTCGCTGTTCTCGGTGTTCGCGTTAATGTTCAGCATGCGGCTAAAAGACGTAAAAGTGTGAAGTGGTTCTGAAGCGGAGAGCGATCCACGTGCCATGAACCGCCGTTCATCCTCGCGCAGGAGGAAATCCATGGCGTCCATCCTCATATCCCGTCTCTGATGGTTCTGATCCAGATGGTTCCAGTCAGCTGGTGTTAAATGACTGATCTGTGATTGTTCTGCTCAGCAGCCCCATACCAACACACTCTTCATGGACCAGAAACCAACCGCAGAACTCTTTACTGGACCCACACTCTCTGATTGGACCTAGCACCTGTCAGTCAAGCTGAAGGACTGGGCCACGCCCACACACTCACATGGTGCTACTTCATGACGTGTCTGTAAGTGATCAGAGCCGTGCAGACGTTGTGGTCGCACAGCGGAGTTCTTCTGGTGTCGACCTGCTGCTGCTCTGCAGGCTCCTCAAACTTCTCCTGAATGTTTCCACCAACCTTTTCTAGACTTTCTGTGTTTTCTAGACCCGCCGTCGTCCTGACGACGCCCACGATGACTGAACCGGGACCAGGACCAGGACCAGGACCAGAACCAGAACCAGTCAGGGATGTCACCATCGCAGATAATCATCAGAGAAATAACGATGTTCAGTCCTTTCCAACACGATAGGCGCTTCCTGACTGCAGGAACCTTCTGGAGTACCTAGAACCTTTTTGGGAACCAGGCCATTATTTTTGGGTGCATTCGGACACATAGGAACCAGGGACCTCGGCCCTCAGTACCTAGAACCTTTTTGGAACCAGGCCATTATTTTTGGGTGCATTCGGACATATAGGAACCAGGGACCTCGGCCCTCAGTACCTAGAACCTTTTCAGGAACCAGGCCATTATTTTTGGGTGCATTCGGACACATAGGAACCAGGGACCTCGGCCCTCAGTACCTAGAACCTTTTCAGGAACCAGGCCATTATTTTTGGGTGCATTCGGACATATAGGAACCAGGGACCTCGGCCCTCAGTACCTAGAACCTTTTTGGGAACCAGGCCATTATTTTTGGGTGCATTCGGACATATAGGAACCAGGGACCTCGGCCCTCAGTACCTAGAACCTTTTTGGGAACCAGGCCATTATTTTTGGGTGCATTCGGACATATAGGAACCAGGGACCTCGGCCCTCAGTACCTAGAACCTTTTTGGGAACCAGGCCATTATTTTTGGGTGCATTCGGACACATAGGAACCAGGGACCTCGGCCCTCAGTACCTAGAACCTTTTTGGGAACCAGGCCATTATTTTTGGGTGCATTCGGACATATAGGAACCAGGGACCTCGGCCCTCAGTACCTAGAACCTTTTTGGGAACCAGGCCATTATTTTTGGGTGCATTCGGACATATAGGAACCAGGGACCTCAGCCCTCAGTACCTAGAACCTTTTTGGGAACCAGGCCATTATTTTTGGGTGCATTCGGACATATAGGAACCAGGGACCTCGGCCCTCAGTACCTAGAACCTTTTTGGGAACCAGGCCATTATTTTTGGGTGCATTCGGACACATAGGAACCAGGGACCTCAGCCCTCAGTACCTAGAACCGTTTTGGGAACCAGGCCATTATTTTTGGGTGCATTCGGACACATAGGAACCAGTGACCTCGGCCCTCAGTACCTAGAACCTTTTTGGGAACCAGGCCATTATTTTTGGGTGCATTCGGACACATAGGAACCAGGGACCTCTGCCCTCAGTACCTAGAACCTTTTTGGGAACCAGGCCATTATTTTTGGGTGCATTCGGACACATAGGAACCAGTGACCTCGGCCCTCAGTACCTAGAACCTTTTCAGGAACCAGGCCGTTTTTTTGGGTGCATTCGGACATATAGGAACCAGGGACCTCGGCCCTCAGTACCTAGAACCTTTTTGGGAACCAGGCCATTATTTTTGGGTGCATTCGGACACATAGGAACCAGGGACCTCGGCCCTCAGTATCTAGAACCTTTTTTTGGGAACCAGGCCATTATTTTTGGGTGCATTCGGACACATAGGAACCAGGGACCTCAGCCCTCAGTACCTAGAACCGTTTTGGGAACCAGGCCATTATTTTTGGGTGCATTCGGACACATAGGAACCAGTGACCTCGGCCCTCAGTACCTAGAACCTTTTTGGGAACCAGGCCATTATTTTTGGGTGCATTCGGACACATAGGAACCAGGGACCTCTGCCCTCAGTACCTAGAACCTTTTTGGGAACCAGGCCATTATTTTTGGGTGCATTCGGACACATAGGAACCAGTGACCTCGGCCCTCAGTACCTAGAACCTTTTCAGGAACCAGGCCGTTTTTTTGGGTGCATTCGGACATATAGGAACCAGGGACCTCGGCCCTCAGTACCTAGAACCTTTTTGGGAACCAGGCCATTATTTTTGGGTGCATTCGGACACATAGGAACCAGGGACCTCGGCCCTCAGTATCTAGAACCTTTTTTTGGGAACCAGGCCATTATTTTTGGGTGCATTCGGACACATAGGAACCAGGGACCTCGGCCCTCAGTACCTAGAACCTTTTCAGGAACCAGGCCGTTTTTTTGGGTGCATTCGGACATATAGAAACCAGTGACCTCGGCCCTCAGTACCTAGAACCTTTTCAGGAACCAGGCCATTATTTTTGGGTGCATTCGGACACATAGGAACCAGTGACCTCGGCCCTCAGTACCTAGAACCTTTTTGGGAACCAGGCCATTATTTTTGGGTGCATTCGGACATATAGGAGCCAGGGACCTCGGCCCTCAGTATCTAGAACCTTTTTTTGGGAACCAGGCCATTATTTTTGGGTGCATTCGGACACATAGGAACCAGGGACCTCGGCCCTCAGTACCTAGAACCTTTTCAGGAACCAGGCCGTTTTTTTGGGTGCATTCGGACATATAGGAACCAGGGACCTCGGCCCTCAGTACCTAGAACCTTTTTGGGAACCACGCCATTATTTTTGGGTGCATTCGGACACATAGGAACCAGTGACCTCGGCCCTCAGTACCTAGAACCTTTTCAGGAACCAGGACGTTTTTTTGGGTGCATTCGGACACATAGGAACCAGTGACCTCGGCCCTCAGTACCTAGAACCTTTTTGGGAACCAGGCCATTATTTTTGGGTGCATTCGGACATATAGGAACCAGGGACCTCGGCCCTCAGTACCTAGAACCTTTTTGGGAACCAGGCCATTATTTTTGGGTGCATTCGGACACATAGGAACCAGTGACCTCGGCCCTCAGTACCTAGAACCTTTTTGGGAACCAGGCCATTATTTTTGGGTGCATTCGGACATATAGGAACCAGGGACCTCGGCCCTCAGTACCTAGAACCTTTTCAGGAACCAGGCCATTATTTTTGGGTGCATTCGGACATATAGGAACCAGGGACCTCGGCCCTCAGTACCTAGAACCTTTTTGGGAACCAGGCCATTATTTTTGGGTGCATTCGGACACATAGGAACCAGTGACCTCGGCCCTCAGTACCTAGAACCTTTTTGGGAACCAGGCCATTATTTTTGGGTGCATTCGGACACATAGGAACCAGGGACCTCTGCCCTCAGTACCTAGAACCTTTTTGGGAACCAGGCCATTATTTTTGGGTGCATTCGGACACATAGGAACCAGTGACCTCTGCCCTCAGTACCTAGAACCTTTTTGGGAACCAGGCCATTATTTTTGGGTGCATTCGGACACATAGGAACCAGGGACCTCTGCCCTCAGTACCTAGAACCTTTTTGGGAACCAGGCCATTATTTTTGGGTGCATTCAGACATATAGGAACCAGGGACCTCGGCCCTCAGTACCTAGAACCTTCTTAGCTCCTACTCCGAGGCAGGGCCTTTTCAGGGTTCCATAGGAACTGAAATACGTAGATGTTTGGTGTTGGAAAGACCTGGTAAGCCCCGCCCCCTTGTGTGATCACCGCTTCTTCCACCCGCCATATTTAAAAAGTCTCACAGCTGTTACCTGTTTACCGAGATCGTAATAACAAGAACTATTCCAGGTGTGTACTGATTCATGATTAAATCCATCAGAATGGAACACGTCCCCAATCTAGAACTGTTCTGAAACGTCCAAAATGATTTTGTCCTCATTTAATGACCCGGATCGAGCTGCAGAGTGTGGCGGTAGAATCTGCGGCTGCCGTCTGGACACTTTAAGCCTGAGATACGCGGTGCGATATTTCCCATCGTTGCTCGCAGCTCCAACTCAAACTGTGTGAATCAGTCGCAGAGTTCAAAAGTTCACAGCTTGTGATGTTTGTCCTCGTACTTACGAACCGACGCTCAGATGTGATCTGACTGCTCACGTGTACGTCCTCAAAGACAGGTCGGGGTCTGGAACAATCCCAACATGCAACACAATAAATAGAGGTAGCTAGTAGTAGAAGAAGAAGAAGAGGACAACAGCAACAGCATGCTGTCACTAAAAAAATCACGCTGTCTTGGTGATTTTTTTGCTCCTGTTCGTGAAGAATTCGCCAACAAGAAAAGGCGACGACGTTGCGTGTGGACGAGGAATCTGACCAGACGTGGTCTGTACGGTCTGTCGGTTCTACGACAACCCCGTCCAAACGACACGCCGGGTCTCCGTGCTGCCGCTGGTTTATGTCCGTCTTTGTTTCACGCATGTGAAATGTGGAAACCTCGGAGGAAAGAGTTCTCAGTCTGGTCGTGGCTCTGCTTCAACATACGATTCACTCACGAGCCACGACCAGAATATCACACAGGTTTGCTTTTCTTGTGGCCATCGATTTCTGATCAGGAGCTCGTCGTGAGGAGCCGATCGCCTCTCATGACCCCCTGGTATACTGCACGGTGAACAAGTCGGCCCGATCCCCAAAATGATCGCACAACTGGAAAATCGTCTCAATAGCGTCCAAAAATCGCACCGTGTATGCCGGGATTTAGTGGATGGACCGTCCAAGCGCGCTTCAACAAAAGCGCTGGTAAGCAGCTTTATAACAGCTCTGAATAAAAGAGATGAGAAAGCTCAGTTTGTATCAGATGATCTGGGGCATAAATGTGTCAAACATGGTTCCTATCAAGGTTCTCCCTCATGTTCCAACGCAGACTGATGGAGAACGTAGTTCTGATAACTAAAGTCCAGACGGGGAGTTCTAGGAACTGATCCTAGAACCTCTCTGATCCTAGATCCTCTCTGATCCTAGATCCTCTCTGATCCTAGATCCTCTCTGATCCTAGATCCTCTCTGATCGTAGATCCTCTCTGATCGTAGATCCTCTCTGATCGTAGATCCTCTCTGATCCTAGAACCTCTCTGATCGTAGATCCTCTCTGATCCTAGACCCTCTCTGATCCTAGACCCTCTCTGACCCTAGACCCTCTCTGACCCTAGACCCTCTCTGATCCTAGACCCTCTCTGACCCTAGACCCTCTCTGACCCTAGACCCTCTCTGATCCTAGACCCTCTCTGACACCCCCCCCCCCCCCCCCCGATAGTTTGAAGACGTATCTGCAATTTAGGGGTGTCCCATTTCTAAGTCACTAAATATCCCTGAACGCCTGGTTGAGAGGGCGACTAAGATTGAGGGTGAAGATAGGAACTGGAATTGGCCCAAAGTCTCCTCCAGTTTTTACATATTCAGCCTTTAGTTGTTCCTGTTCCGACTCGTTTTCCATGAAACGCTAAAACATCTCAGTTTCTTCATCTGACGTTGTTTAAGTTCTACTGGGAATAAAAGGTGTTGAGATTCCGGTTTATTCGTATGTTACGCAGCATTCTGACTGTTTGTTCTGGTCCTGGTTCTAAGCTTCAGTCATCCCTGAGTTCTGGTCCTGGTTCTAAGCTTCAGTCATCCCCGAGTTCTGGTCCTGGTTCTAAGCTTCAGTCATCCCTGAGTTCTGGTCCTGGTTCTAAGCTTCAGTCATCCCTGAGTTCTGGTCCTGGTTCTAAGCTTCAGTCATCCCTGAGTTCTGGTCCTGGTTCTAAGCTTCAGTCATCCCTGAGTTCTGGTCCTGGTTCTAAGCTTCAGTCATCCCTGAGTTCTGGTCCTGGTTCTAAGCTTCAGTCATCCCTGAGTTCTGGTCCTGGTTCTAAGCTTCAGTCATCCCTGAGTTCTGGTCCTGGTTCTAAGCTTCAGTCATCACTTCTGTCATGAATGATTCTTTTCAGAGTCACTTCAGACTCTGCGTGCAGCTCTGCCCACATCACACCCAGATCAGGTGAGTCCTCTGGGGTCCAGGTGTGATCCGGGTCAGTCCAGCAGCTCTGTCCTCACAAAGAGCTGGAAACACTGCCAGCAGACTCACCTGGGTCCCCAGACCTGCTCCCCTGGCCCGGGAACTGGACCCAGTTACCAGGCCTGCTCCCCTGGCCCAGGAACTGGACTCAGTTACCAGACCTGCTCCCCTGGCCCAGGAACTGGACTCAGTTACCAGACCTGCTCCCCTGGCCCGGGAACTGGACTCAGTTACCAGACCTGCTCCCCTGGCCCGGGAACTGGACTCAGTTACCAGACCTGCTCCCCTGGCCCGGGAACTGGACTCAGTTACCAGACCTGCTCCCCTGGCCCGGGAACTGGACCCAGTTACCAGACCTGCTCCCCTGGCCCGGGAACTGGACCCAGTCACCTGGCCTGCTCCCCTGGCCCGGGAACTGGACCCAGTCACCAGACCTGCTCCCCTGGCCCGGGAACTGGACCCAGTCACCAGACCTGCTCCCCTGGCCCAGGAACTGGACTCAGTTACCAGACCTGCTCCCCTGGCCCGGGAACTGGGCTCAGTCACCAGACCTGCTCCCCTGGCCCGGTACCTGGACCCAGTTACCAGACCTGCTCCCCTGGCCCAGGAACTGGACCCAGTTACCAGACCTGCTCCCCTGGCCCGGGAACTGGACTCAGTTACCAGACCTGCTCCCCTGGCCCGGTACCTGGACCCAGTTACCAGACCTGCTCCCCTGGCCCAGGAACTGGACCCAGTTACCAGACCTGCTCCCCTGGCCCAGGAACTGGACTCAGTTACCAGACCTGCTCCCCCTGGCCCGGGAACTGGACTCAGTTACCAGACCTGCTCCCCTGGCCCGGGAACTGGACTCAGTTACCAGACCTGCTCCCCTGGCCCGGGAACTGGACCCAGTTACCAGACCTGCTCCCCTGGCCCGGGAACTGGACCCAGTTACCAGACCTGCTCCCCTGGCCCGGGAACTGGACCCAGTCACCTGGCCTGCTCCCCTGGCCCGGGAACTGGACCCAGTCACCAGACCTGCTCCCCTGGCCCAGGAACTGGACTCAGTTACCAGACCTGCTCCCCTGGCCCGGGAACTGGGCTCAGTCACCAGACCTGCTCCCCTGGCCCGGTACCTGGACCCAGTTACCAGACCTGCTCCCCTGGCCCAGGAACTGGACCCAGTTACCAGACCTGCTCCCCTGGCCCGGGAACTGGACCCAGTTACCAGACCTGCTCCCCTGGCCCAGGAACTGGACCCAGTTACCAGACCTGCTCCCCTGGCCCGGGAACTGGACCCAGTCACCAGACCTGCTCCCCTGGCCCAGGAACTGGACCCAGTTACCAGACCTGCTCCCCTGGCCCGGTACCTGGACCCAGTCACCTGGCCCGGTACCTGGACCCAGTTACCAGACCTGCTCCCCTGGCCCGGTACCTGGACCCAGTCGCCTGGCCCGGGCATGTGGCCTGGTTTAACCCTAGCTGTGCGGTGTTCCTGAATCTGATTGTGTTCATTAAAGAGACGTTCAGACTCCAGCTGAGTTTGTCTTCTGTTCTCGTCTGATGACTCATGAAACCATC
Organism: Atherinomorus stipes; assembly: GCA_023101725.1. NCBI lineage: Eukaryota > Metazoa > Chordata > Actinopteri > Atheriniformes > Atherinidae > Atherinomorus > Atherinomorus stipes. The sequence goes on along the minus strand of JALJCO010005288.1, from coordinate 499,388 downwards.
GAACTCATCGAGACTCTGACATCAGCAGCTGTTGGAGGAAAGACAAGATAGTAGTTCACATTTAAACTTAAGCAATGCACCTTTAAGTCCACCTTTCCAGGTAAGTCTGTCTGGAGCAGCTTTCATGGAAAAACCAGCTGATTCTCCCAGAAAGAGGAATTTCTCAGAATTCCACATCGATGCTGAAAATAAACAATACGAGGAACGAATGAGGTTTGTCCCAGTAGGAAGGTTCAGATCCAGATGTTAGAGACCAGGTTCAGTTCCTGAGGATGAAACAAGCTGAACGTGACAGTTCTGAGGTAAAACTGACTGAACGTGACAGTTCTGAGGTAAAACTGACTGAACGTGACAGTTCTGAGGGTAAAACTGACTGAACGTAACAGTTCTGAGGGTAAAACTGACTGAACGTGACAGTTCTGAGGTAAAACTGACTGAACGTGACAGTTCTGAGGTAAAACTGACTGAACGTGACAGTTCTGAGAGTAAAACTGACTGAACGTGACAGTTCTGAGAGTAAAACTGACTGAACGTGACAGTTCTGAGGGTAAAACTGACTGAACGTAACAGTTCTGAGAGTAAAACTGACTGAACGTGACAGTTCTGAGGTAAAACTGACTGAACGTGACAGTTCTGAGGGTAAAACTGACTGAACGTGACAGTTCTGAGGGTAAAACTGACTGAACGTGACAGTTCTGAGGGTAAAACTGACTGAACGTGACAGTTCTGAGGGTAAAACTGACTGAACGTGACAGTTCTGAGAGTAAAACTGACTGAACGTGACAGTTCTGAGGGTAAAACTGACTGAACGTGACAGTTCTGAGGGTAAAACTGACTGAACGTGACAGTTCTGAGGTAAAACTGACTGAACGTGACAGTTCTGAGGGTAAAACTGACTGAACGTGACAGTTCTGAGGGTAAAACTGACTGAACGTGACAGTTCTGAGGTAAAACTGACTGAACGTGACAGTTCTGAGGTAAAACTGACTGAACGTGACAGTTCTGAGGTAAAACTGACTGAACGTGACAGTTCTGAGAGTAAAACTGACTGAACGTGACAGTTCTGAGGGTAAAACTGACTGAACGTGACAGTTCTGAGGTAAAACTGACTGAACGTGACAGTTCTGAGAGTAAAACTGACTGAACGTGACAGTTCTGAGAGTAAAACTGACTGAACGTGACAGTTCTGAGGGTAAAACTGACTGAACGTGACAGTTCTGAGGGTAAAACTGACTGAATGTGACAGTTCTGAGGTAAAACTGACTGAACGTGACAGTTCTGAGGTAAAACTGACTGAACGTGACAGTTCTGAGGGTAAAACTGACTGAACGTGACAGTTCTGAGGGTAAAACTGACTGAACGTGACAGTTCTGAGAGTAAAACTGACTGAACGTGACAGTTCTGAGGTAAAACTGACTGAACGTGACAGTTCTGAGGGTAAAACTGACTGAACGTGACAGTTCTGAGAGTAAAACTGACTGAACGTGACAGTTCTGAGAGTAAAACTGACTGAACGTGACAGTTCTGAGAGTAAAACTGACTGAACGTGACAGTTCTGAGGGTAAAACTGACTGAACGTGACAGTTCTGAGAGTAAAACTGACTGAACGTGACAGTTCTGAGGGTAAAACTGACTGAACGTGACAGTTCTGAGGTAAAACTGACTGAACGTGACAGTTCTGAGGGTAAAACTGACTGAACGTGACAGTTCTGAGGGTAAAACTGACTGAACGTGACAGTTCTGAGAGTAAAACTGACTGAACGTGACAGTTCTGAGAGTAAAACTGACTGAACGTGACAGTTCTGAGGGTAAAACTGACTGAACGTGACAGTTCTGAGGGTAAAACTGACTGAACGTGACAGTTCTGAGAGTAAAACTGACTGAACGTGACAGTTCTGAGAGTAAAACTGACTGAACGTGACAGTTCTGAGGGTAAAACTGACTGAACGTGACAGTTCTGAGGGTAAAACTGACTGAACGTGACAGTTCTGAGAGTAAAACTGACTGAACGTGACAGTTCTGAGGTAAAACTGACTGAACGTGACAGTTCTGAGAGTAAAACTGACTGAACGTGACAGTTCTGAGGGTAAAACTGACTGAACGTGACAGTTCTGAGAGTAAAACTGACTGAACGTGACAGTTCTGAGGTAAAACTGACTGAACGTGACAGTTCTGAGGGTAAAACTGACTGAACGTGACAGTTCTGAGGGTAAAACTGACTGAACGTGACAGTTCTGAGAGTAAAACTGACTGAACGTGACAGTTCTGAGGGTAAAACTGACTGAACGTGACAGTTCTGAGAGTAAAACTGACTGAACGTGACAGTTCTGAGAGTAAAACTGACTGAACGTGACAGTTCTGAGGGTAAAACTGACTGAACGTGACAGTTCTGAGGGTAAAACTGACTGAACGTGACAGTTCTGAGGGTAAAACTGACTGAACGTGACAGTTCTGAGAGTAAAACTGACTGAACGTGACAGTTCTGAGGGTAAAACTGACTGAACGTGACAGTTCTGAGGGTAAAACTGACTGAACGTGACAGTTCTGAGGGTAAAACTGACTGAACGTGACAGTTCTGAGAGTAAAACTGACTGAACGTGACAGTTCTGAGGGTAAAACTGACTGAACGTGACAGTTCTGAGGGTAAAACTGACTGAACGTGACAGTTCTGAGGGTAAAACTGACTGAACGTGACAGTTCTGAGGTAAAACTGACTGAACGTGACAGTTCTGAGGTAAAACTGACTGAACGTGACAGTTCTGAGGGTAAAACTGACTGAACGTGACAGTTCTGAGAGTAAAACTGACTGAACGTGACAGTTCTGAGGTAAAACTGACTGAACGTGACAGTTCTGAGAGTAAAACTGACTGAACGTGACAGTTCTGAGAGTAAAACTGACTGAACGTGACAGTTCTGAGGGTAAAACTGACTGAACGTGACAGTTCTGAGGGTAAAACTGACTGAACGTGACAGTTCTGAGGGTAAAACTGACTGAACGTGACAGTTCTGAGAGTAAAACTGACTGAACGTGACAGTTCTGAGGTAAAACTGACTGAACGTGACAGTTCTGAGGGTAAAACTGACTGAACGTGACAGTTCTGAGAGTAAAACTGACTGAACGTGACAGTTCTGAGAGTAAAACTGACTGAACGTGACAGTTCTGAGAGTAAAACTGACTGAACGTGACAGTTCTGAGGTAAAACTGACTGAACGTGACAGTTCTGAGGGTAAAACTGACTGAACGTGACAGTTCTGAGGGTAAAACTGACTGAACGTGACAGTTCTGAGAGTAAAACTGACTGAACGTGACAGTTCTGAGGGTAAAACTGACTGAACGTGACAGTTCTGAGGGTAAAACTGACTGAACGTGACAGTTCTGAGAGTAAAACTGACTGAACGTGACAGTTCTGAGAGTAAAACTGACTGAACGTGACAGTTCTGAGGGTAAAACTGACTGAACGTGACAGTTCTGAGGGTAAAACTGACTGAACGTGACAGTTCTGAGGGTAAAACTGACTGAACGTGACAGTTCTGAGGGTAAAACTGACTGAACGTGACAGTTCTGAGGGTAAAACTGACTGAACGTGACAGTTCTGAGGGTAAAACTGACTGAACGTGACAGTTCTGAGGTAAAACTGACTGAACGTGACAGTTCTGAGAGTAAAACTGACTGAACGTGACAGTTCTGAGAGTAAAACTGACTGAACGTGACAGTTCTGAGGGTAAAACTGACTGAACGTGACAGTTCTGAGGGTAAAACTGACTGAACGTGACAGTTCTGAGGGTAAAACTGACTGAACGTGACAGTTCTGAGGATAAAACTGACTGAACGTGACAGTTCTGAGGGTAAAACTGACTGAACGTGACAGTTCTGAGGGTAAAACTGACTGAACGTGACAGTTCTGAGGGTAAAACTGACTGAACGTGACAGTTCTGAGGTAAAACTGACTGAACGTGACAGTTCTGAGAGTAAAACTGACTGAATGTGACAGTTCTGAGGGTAAAACTGACTGAACGTGACAGTTCTGAGGTAAAACTGACTGAACGTGACAGTTCTGAGAGTAAAACTGACTGAACGTGACGGTTCTGAGAGTCAAACTGACTGAACGTGACAGTTCTGAGGTAAAACTGACTGAACGTGACAGTTCTGAGAGTAAAACTGACTGAACGTGACAGTTCTGAGGTAAAACTGACTGAACGTGACAGTTCTGAGGTAAAACTGACTGAACGTGACAGTTCTGAGGGTAAAACTGACTGAACGTGACAGTTCTGAGGTAAAACTGACTGAACGTGACAGTTCTGAGGGTAAAACTGACTGAACGTGACAGTTCTGAGGGTAAAACTGACTGAACGTGACAGTTCTGAGAGTAAAACTGACTGAACGTGACAGTTCTGAGGGTAAAACTGACTGAACGTGACAGTTCTGAGGTAAAACTGACTGAACGTGACAGTTCTGAGGGTAAAACTGACTGAACGTGACAGTTCTGAGAGTAAAACTGACTGAACGTGACAGTTCTGAGGGTAAAACTGACTGAACGTGACAGTTCTGAGGGTAAAACTGACTGAACGTGACAGTTCTGAGAGTAAAACTGACTGAACGTGACAGTTCTGAGGGTAAAACTGACTGAACGTGACAGTTCTGAGGGTAAAACTGACTGAACGTGACAGTTCTGAGGGTAAAACTGACTGAACGTGACAGTTCTGAGGGTAAAACTGACTGAACGTGACAGTTCTGAGGGTAAAACTGACTGAACGTGACAGTTCTGAGGGTAAAACTGACTGAACGTGACAGTTCTGAGAGTAAAACTGACTGAACGTGACAGTTCTGAGAGTAAAACTGACTGAACGTGACAGTTCTGAGGGTAAAACTGACTGAACGTGACAGTTCTGAGAGTAAAACTGACTGAACGTGACAGTTCTGAGGGTAAAACTGACTGAACGTGACAGTTCTGAGGTAAAACTGACTGAACGTGACAGTTCTGAGGGTAAAACTGACTGAACGTGACAGTTCTGAGAGTAAAACTGACTGAACGTGACAGTTCTGAGGGTAAAACTGACTGAACGTGACAGTTCTGAGGGTAAAACTGACTGAACGTGACAGTTCTGAGGGTAAAACTGACTGAACGTGACAGTTCTGAGGTAAAACTGACTGAACGTGACAGTTCTGAGGTAAAACTGACTGAACGTGACAGTTCTGAGGTAAAACTGACTGAACGTGACAGTTCTGAGAGTAAAACTGACTGAACGTGACAGTTCTGAGAGTAAAACTGACTGAACGTGACAGTTCTGAGGGTAAAACTGACTGAACGTGACAGTTCTGAGGGTAAAACTGACTGAACGTGACAGTTCTGAGAGGTAAAACTGACTGAACGTGACAGTTCTGAGAGTAAAACTGACTGAACGTGACAGTTCTGAGGGTAAAACTGACTGAACGTGACAGTTCTGAGAGTAAAACTGACTGAACGTGACAGTTCTGAGGGTAAAACTGACTGAACGTGACAGTTCTGAGAGTAAAACTGACTGAACGTGACAGTTCTGAGAGTAAAACTGACTGAACGTGACAGTTCTGAGAGTAAAACTGACTGAACGTGACAGTTCTGAGGGTAAAACTGACTGAACGTGACAGTTCTGAGGTAAAACTGACTGAACGTGACAGTTCTGAGGGTAAAACTGACTGAACGTGACAGTTCTGAGGGTAAAACTGACTGAACGTGACAGTTCTGAGAGTAAAACTGACTGAACGTGACAGTTCTGAGGGTAAAACTGACTGAACGTGACAGTTCTGAGGGTAAAACTGACTGAACGTGACAGTTCTGAGGGTAAAACTGACTGAACGTGACAGTTCTGAGAGTAAAACTGACTGAACGTGACAGTTCTGAGGGTAAAACTGACTGAACGTGACAGTTCTGAGAGTAAAACTGACTGAACGTGACAGTTCTGAGAGTAAAACTGACTGAACGTGACAGTTCTGAGAGTAAAACTGACTGAACGTGACAGTTCTGAGAGTAAAACTGACTGAACGTGACAGTTCTGAGGGTAAAACTGACTGAACGTGACAGTTCTGAGGGTAAAACTGACTGAACGTGACAGTTCTGAGGGTAAAACTGACTGAACGTGACAGTTCTGAGAGTAAAACTGACTGAACGTGACAGTTCTGAGAGTAAAACTGACTGAACGTGACAGTTCTGAGGGTAAAACTGACTGAACGTGACAGTTCTGAGAGTAAAACTGACTGAACGTGACAGTTCTGAGAGTAAAACTGACTGAACGTGACAGTTCTGAGGGTAAAACTGACTGAACGTGACAGTTCTGAGAGTAAAACTGACTGAACGTGACAGTTCTGAGGGTAAAACTGACTGAACGTGACAGTTCTGAGGGTAAAACTGACTGAACGTGACAGTTCTGAGAGTAAAACTGACTGAACGTGACAGTTCTGAGAGTAAAACTGACTGAACGTGACAGTTCTGAGAGTAAAACTGACTGAACGTGACAGTTCTGAGAGTAAAACTGACTGAACGTGACAGTTCTGAGGGTAAAACTGACTGAACGTGACAGTTCTGAGGGTAAAACTGACCAGGGGCCTCGTTTATAAAACTCTGCGCAGGATCTTTACTGAGGCTGCGTTCACACAGCGACGATCAGAAGAGGAGACGCAAAAGTGGCGTCTCGTCTTCATCTTTTTATCCGCGTTCACACGAGCATCGTCATGAAGAAATCTGCGCGCATACGAGGATGTAAGCTTGTGTGGAATTTGATTGGATCTGCAGGCCGGGCCTGTCGGTGGTGCTGTGACAGAACTCCACCACGTCCGCACGCATGCGTACGATCGTTCGTCTCTGTTCGCTTCAAAATCAAAGCAACTATGGCGGCGATGAGGAGGAACTTTGTGTGGACAGATGAGGAGGGAGAACGACTTCTCCAAATGACACTCAATTACAAACTCGCCATGTGGAGATCGGCTGGGCTTAGCTAGTCTGACATTGTTGTTTTTCCTGTATTGTGTGACATCACGTGCAGCCACGTGAGCACGGCGTCAGCAGGTCTGCGGGTCCACCATCATGTCTGCGATTTGGACCGTGCAGATGAGGACGCAATGGTTCTGAGACTTGAAGAAACTGAACAAGCTGACAGTGACGTGTGCAGGCAGACACCAGGTGGTGCTGGAGCACCGGCCCTTCGCCCTCTGACCTTGCGCGTGCCCTTCGCCCCCTGACCTTGCGCGTGCCCTTCGCCCCCTGACCTTGCGCGTGCCCTTCGCCCCTGACCTTGCGCGTGCCCTTCGCCCACTTGCGCAGCTGCAACCCCCCCCCCCCCCCCCCCCACATAAATGAGTGGCTGGACCGTTTCCCACCTCATGTGCCGTCCGTTATCAGGTTAGAACGTGTGATGCAGCCGTCTGCAGCTGAGCAGGGATGAGCCGACTGCTGCGAAACAAGTGAGACGCTGCACAGAATCAATGCATGACGCGATGCCGACCAGCAGAGGTTCATTAAAAAGCCGTATATGAGCATGTGATATACTTAAGCTGAATATTCAGGAGGGTGGTGTGCAGCTTTACATCAGGCTGCATAATTAACACTTGCAGTAAGTTATTTGTTAAATGACAAATAGGCAGTTAGTTACCTGCAGGAAAAGTTATCTTGTGCCTTCTTATGTAACCAAGCAATCTAATTCACACAAGACTTTTTATTTTTTAATAGCAGCATAATGTCGAGAAAGGAGACGATTAAACTTTTAATATCTAACAAAGAAAAAGACAGAGAGCAGCAAGGAGGGAGAGGATGATGAAGATGATGGAGGATTCTTCCTCCTCCCCACAAGCTGATGAAGATGATGGAGGACTCTTCCTCCTCCCCACAAGCTGATGAAGATGATGGAGGACTCTTCCTCCTCCCCACAAGCTGATGAAGATGATGGAGGACTCTTCCTCCTCCCCACAAGCTGATGAAGATGATGGAGGATTCTTCCTCCTCTCCACAAGCTGATGAAGATGATGGAGGACTCTTCCTCCTCCCCACAAGCTGATGAAGATGATGGAGGACTCTTCCTCCTCCCCACAAGCTGATGAAGATTATGGAGGACTCTTCCTCCTCCCCACAAGCTGATGAAGATGATGGAGGATTCTTCCTCCTCCCCACAAGCTGATGAAGATGATGGAGGACTCTTCCTCCTCCCCACAAGCTGATGAAGATGATGGAGGACTCTTCCTCCTCCCCACAAGCTGATGAAGATGATGGAGGATTCTTCCTCCTCTCCACAAGCTGATGAAGATGATGGAGGATTCTTCCTCCTCTCCACAACACGGTGAAGAATCATCAGAGTGTGTTCAGTGGGAGGCTGCGTCAGGTTCACTGTAGGACGGAGAGATACAGAAATTCATTCCTGCAGCAGCATCACCCTGAAGAACAAGACTGACTGATTATTATTATTATTATCAATGTGATATTGTTAAAAAAAAAAAAAAAAGGAAAAAAAAAGTTTTTAAAAAAGTGAGCTTTTCTTACAATGTTGAATTTCCCTTCTGGGACAAATGAAGTATTTTTTATTTCATTTAATTTCAACAACTGAGATTTTTATTGTGATATCAGATCATTCTGCAGCATCTACATGTGAGGCTGGAAAACTGTCAGAGTCTTCATGAATCAGGGGGATAACGGGGGGGGGGGTTATGAATGAAATGAAATGTAAAATACTTTATTAGTCCCAGGAGGAAAATTCAATGTTTGTAATACTCTCTCTCTTTTTAACAACATCTGTCTATCATAACAATAATATGAAAGTAAAAGTGCAACAATAATCATACAAATGTAAGAAAACACGATAAAAACAGCTTATCTGACCCCGATATGAGCAGCGCTTCTGCTAGATATCGCTAAGTTGCTATTTTTATTCTGAGGTAGGCTCTAACTTATTTCTTAGAACATGAATGCTTTTGTATTCCTACAGATGAATCTCCCTCATCAGCAGATTTATTTAGACAACCCTAAAAACTCTGACTGTATTTAGTTTACAGGGATTACCATCGTCCCTCTGACGGGATCTAAGAATCAGGTTCAGGAAAAGTTGCTCTGGGAATCTATCGGCATCAGTCAGTCATCATCAGCGAATAGTGGTGCTTTCTAAAGACTCTGCATCTTCATCCTCTTCTTTCCAGAGTCTTCCAGCAGTGCAGCCCCCACTGTACTCATGTAGAGCAGCCCCCACCGTACTCATGCAGGGCAGCCCCCACCATACTCATGTAGGACAGCCCCCACCATAATGACAGTACTCGGCTCTGCGCGTGCGTGTGATGTAGGCGACACATCGGTGTAGCAGGAGAAACATTCCAGCTGATTTCCACATTCACCCCCCTCCCTGGTAGATTTATAAAAACGCTCATATCTGCGTCTGAATCAGCCGACGACGATGCGCGCTGCTTATAACTACTGACTTTCACAGTTAGCGAGCTCAATACACACGAACGAGACTGCACCCAAACTGGATTTATACCAGACCCAGGTAGAGTGTAGTCCATCACCTCTTACCCCCCATCAGGGTCCGCCGCGGGTCACCCCTCACCCACCCCCGCCTTCATCACCTGTTACCCCCCATCAGGGTCCGCCGCGGGTCGCCCCTCATCCACCCCCGCCTTCATCACCTGTTACCCCCCATCAGGGTCCGCCGCGGGTCGCCCCTCATCCACCCCCGCCTTCATCACCTGTTACCCCCCATCAGGGTCCGCCGCGGGTCGCCCCTCATCCACCCCCCGCCTTCATCACCTGTTACCCCCCATCAGGGTCCGCCGCGGGTCGCCCCCTCATCCACCCCCGCCTTCATCACCTCTTACCCCCCATCAGGGTCCGCCGCGGGTCGCCCCTCATCCACCCCCCGCCTTCATCACCTCTTACCCCCCATCAGGGTCCGCCGCGGGTCGCCCCTCATCCACCCCCGCCTTCATCACCTCTTACCCCCCATCAGGGTCCGCCGCGGGTTGCCCCCTCATCCACCCCCCGCCTTCATCACCTGTTACCCCCCATCAGGGTCCGCCGCGGGTCGCCCCTCATCCACCCCCCGCCTTCATCACCTCTTACCCCCCATCAGGGTCCGCCGCGGGTCGCCCCTCATCCCACCCCCGCCTTCATCACCTCTTACCCCCCATCAGGGTCCGCCGCGGGTCGCCCCTCATCCACCCCCGCCTTCATCACCTCTTACCCCCCATCAGGGTCCGCCGCGGGTCGCCCCTCATCCACCTCCGCCTTCATCACCTCTTACCCCCCATCAGGGTCCGCCGCGGGTCGCCCCTCATCCACCCCCGCCTTCATCACCTCTTACCCCCCATCAGGGTCCGCCGCGGGTCGCCCCTCATCCACCCCCCGCCTTCATCACCTGTTACCCCCCATCAGGGTCCGCCGCGGGTCGCCCCTCATCCACCCCCGCCTTCATCACCTCTTACCCCCCATCAGGGTCCGCCGCGGGTCGCCCCTCATCCACCCCCGCCTTCATCACCTCTTACCCCCCATCAGGGTCCGCCGCGGGTCGCCCCTCATCCACCCCCGCCTTCATCACCTCTTACCCCCCATCAGGGTCCGCCGCGGGTCGCCCCTCATCCACCCCCGCCTTCATCACCTCTTACCCCCCATCAGGGTCCGCCGCGGGTCGCCCCTCATCCACCCCCGCCTTCATCACCTCTTACCCCCCATCAGGGTCCGCCGCGGGTCGCCCCTCATCCACCCCCGCCCTCATCACCTCTTACCCCCCATCAGGGTCCGCCGCGGGTCGCCCCTCATCCACCCCCGCCTTCATCACCTCTTACCCCCCATCAGGGTCCGCCGCGGGTCGCCCCTCATCCACCCCCGCCTTCATCACCTCTTACCCCCCATCAGGGTCCGCCGCGGGTCGCCCCTCATCCACCTCCGCCTTCATCACCTCTTACCCCCCATCAGGGTCCGCCGCGGGTCGCCCCTCATCCACCCCCGCCTTCATCACCTCTTACCCCCCATCAGGGTCCGCCGCGGGTCGCCCCTCATCCACCCCCCGCCTTCATCACCTCTTACCCCCCATCAGGGTCCGCCGCGGGTCGCCCCTCATCCACCCCCCCGCCTTCATCACCTCCTTCCCCCCATCAGGGTCCGCCGCGGGTCGCCCCTCATCCACCCCCCGCCTTCATCACCTCTTACCCCCCATCAGGGTCCGCCGCGGGTCGCCCCTCATCCACCCCCGCCTTCATCACCTCTTACCCCCCATCAGGGTCCGCCGCGGGTCGCCCCTCATCCACCCCCCGCCTTCATCACCTGTTACCCCCCATCAGGGTCCGCCGCGGGTCGCCCCTCATCCACCCCCGCCCTCATCACCTCTTACCCCCCATCAGGGTCCACCGCGGGTCGCCCCTCATCCCACCCCCGCCTTCATCACCTCTTACCCCCCATCCAGGGTCCGCCGCGGGTCCGCCGCGGGTCGCCCCTCATCCACCCCCGCCTTCATCACCTCTTACCCCCCATCAGGGTCCGCCGCGGGTCGCCCCTCATCCACCCCCGCCTTCATCACCTCTTACCCCCCATCAGGGTCCGCCGCGGGTCGCCCCTCATCCACCCCCCGCCTTCATCACCTCTTACCCCCCATCAGGGTCCGCCGCGGGTCGCCCCTCATCCACCCCCGCCTTCATCACCTCTTACCCCCCATCAGGGTCCGCCGCGGGTCGCCCCTCATCCACCTCCGCCTTCATCACCTGTTACCCCCCATCAGGGTCCGCCGCGGGTCGCCCCTCATCCACCTCCGCCTTCATCACCTGTTACCCCCCATCAGGGTCCGCCGCGGGTCGCCCCTCATCCACCCCCGCCTTCATCACCTCTTACCCCCCATCAGGGTCCGCCGCCGGTCGCCCCTCATCCACCTCCGCCTTCATCACCTGCGGCTAAAGTTCCTCCTCAGCCTCCAAACTTCTGTTATTTAACACATTTGGCAGCTTCTGTATGAAGACCAGGACCAGGACCTGGACCTGGTCCTGGTCCCTGCAGGTCCTGGTCTTGGTCCTGGTCCCTGCAGGTCCTGGTCTTGGTCCTGGTCCCTGCAGGTGCAGGGGTCTCATTTCTAAAGCTGCTTACGCACAAACAGCCTGAAAGTGACGTAAGTAATTTTCCACGCAAAGTTTCAGATTTATAAAAACAAACCTGACGGGAAAATGTGCGCACCTGTACGCAAACTCTGAACCTGCGCATGAACATTTTGGAGACGGGAAACTGGCGGCACCGCTGGTAAGATGATGAGCTGAAGCCACGATCGTGCATTTAAGCATCATATCAGACTGGAGACCATCGTAAACCCCCCCCCCCCCCGTCTGTTCCTGGATTGAGCTGTACGATCCATCAGCCTCATTTCAGAGCTACAGTAGCTGCAGCTTCAGTTATACAGGATGACAGTTATTGGTAGGTTACCTGTAACCAGGTGTGGAGGCTGATTGTAATTACTGAGGAAACGGTGACACTCGTGCATAATGCTTCACATGGACGCGCTGCACTGCTGGAAGATCATGGAAAGAAGAGGATAAAGATGGAGAGAGTTTTTACAAACCACCAATATTCCTCCATGATTACTGACTGATGCCGATAGATTCCCCTGAGCAACCTTCCCGAACTGGGGATTCTTAGATCATTTCAGAGGGTCGCCAGATGATTGTAATCGCTGTAAACTAAATACATTTAGAATTTTTAGGGTTGTTAAAATAAATCTGTTAATGCAGGAGATTAATCTGTAGGAATATAAACGCATTCATGTTCTAATAAATAAATTAGAGCCTATAACTCAGAATAAAAACTGCAATTTAGCAATATCTTGCAAAAGCCCGTCTCATATCTTGGTCAGCTAATGCTGCGTTCCATTTGAACTCGGAAGTCGGAAATTCCCAGTTCCGAGTAGGAAGTTTCAACTGGAACGGCCCCCTGAAGTCGGATTTCCCACTCGGAAAGTCGGACAACTCTCGCAGCTCTGAGTTCAGATTTAAAGATGGCCGCACCCTGTGTTAGCAGTTTTAGAAGCTTCTGTAACGTTACATTTATTTACACTTCTTACTTATATTTTGTTGCATAAATCAGTCGTACACGTAGTGTTGGTTCATACAGATGTACGGGGAAGCTGCTGTAGTACAATTCACATTTTTCATGTCGTATATGTGAACTACAACGCCAGCTGTGCTAACAACGGCTAATAGCAATAGCCTTAGCAAACACGTTGTTTTGCTAGGTTGCTAACTGGTTTTCTGACCAGTGAGCTGGAACGCAAGTTGGTCGGGTGTGACGTCACCCCCCAGTTCCCACTTCCCAGTTCCGATGAAAATGGAACGCAGCATTTGTTGTTGTTTTTTTATTATCATGTTTTCTTACAGTCGTGTACAAATGTATGATTATTGTTGCACATGTACTTTTTATATTATTGTTATGTTAGATGTTATATTGTAAAAAAAAAACAGTATCACAAACACTGAATTTCCCTTCTGGGATTAATAAAGTATTTTTCATTTCATTTCATTAATAATCCACCAACCCCCCCCCCCCCCCACCACCACCATTATCCCCCTAATTCATGAAGATTCTGACAGTTTTCCAGCCTCACATGAAGATGCTGCAGGATGATCTGAAATGTCGCACAATAAAGTGCCCAGCTGTTGCGGGGGTCAAAAACAACGTCTGGTATCGGGGGGGGGGGTCGTAGCTCAGAAAGTTTGGGAACTCCTGGATCTGTGTTAAACTGGCCGAATCCGTTTAATCCCGGTGCGCAGTTTTTGACCACAATGCGCTCCGGTGTGCAGCAGCCGTTGTGTTCATTCACCGCTGCAGCAACGTGACGTCACTTCTGTTTATCTGCGATTCCACGGTGACGTCCAAATATAACGTTCTTTCAACCCCCCCCACCAACAAGCTCCTCCACTTCATTCTCCATCAAACTGCGTTTTCTCGTCTTCTCAGTCGCCACGATCACGTTTAAATGCCTCAGATCAGCTTATTTATATGCAGAAATATCCATGAGGTGCTTTGCATTGACCCTTCATGGTAGAGGGTGGGCGTGTGGGGGGGGGGATATGAGTCAAATTCACCTGCGCAAACTTCCAAGGAGAGTGTGATTTATAAAGGGGACATGCTTGGATTTTTGCGTACGCCCGGTTTTATAAATCTGAATATTTTTCGGCGTAAGCAAACTTTGGGTTTTTGGCGCACGTACACTTTTAGTAAAGATCCTGCGCAGTTTTATAAGTGAGACCCCTGGCCTCTATAAATCCCAATGTTCCACCCGAAAACTTCCCATGTTTTGCTCTTCCTGTAGTTCTCTCTGTGTGATAGGCTCGTTCGGATTGACTGCGTCTGTCTACCGTCTGACTTCATGGTCAGACGAGAGCTGCGTGACCCCGGCTTTACCCCGGCTTTACACCTGGTCCGTGACGTGAGCGCAGCGCAGCGGCGCGCCCTGCGCACCGGATCGCGCCCATGTAATCAATGGTGTGAAACATATTGCTCACGCTGCGGCGCGTGAGCGGTCCGTCGTCGCTCCGGCATGCCGTGCCGCTGCGCTACAGATACGCGCCAGCTCTATTTTTGACGCTCCACGCACCGACACCGCGTCAATATCAGTAGTTCAGATCGAACCAGACAGAAAGTCAGACACAGGTTCAGTGTAAAATATCCGGTGACTTCCTAAACAAAAGCCACCGTGCAGCTTTTAAACTGCTGAGCTACCTGAACATGACAGCATCTCCGTGTCCACAAGGTTACAGTAAAATAAGAAACCATGACGCATGAACATGTGGACAAAATTAACCATTTGGATGGGAATCACAGGCGATCTAGCAGCCCTCTCATGATTTCGTGATGTCACCAATCAGCAACAGCTGGTGCACTCGCGGGTGCGCTGCGCGACCGCACAGTGAACGGTGTAAATGCTCGCGCCGAGGAAGTCGCAGCAAAGCCGCTGCGCTGCGCTGCGCTCACGTCACGGACCAGGTGTAAAGCCGGGGTAAAGGCCCTTTCAGATAGGACGCGTTTTTCGCGGCGCGCACCGCGGGGTAGGGCGCAGAGTCGGCGAAAGACACAGCGGCAGCGAGCACGTCAGGCACGCGTTGCTAAGCGACAGACCAGGAAGTGTTTTCTCCCCGGCACGCTTCGTTGTGAGAGATGTATATCTCGTGGTCGCAGCAAAGAGCTTTGCTCCAAGGGAGGAGGAGGAGATCAGCAGCAGATAAAAGGGTGGGGGTCCACCTGATCCTGATAACAAGGCAGAACGTGGGGAGTTCAGGTTCGTTCGGGAGCTGCATTCTTTCACACAGACCGTTTCCAGGTTTACTTCAGGCTGAACAAGGACCACTTTTTTCCCCTGAACTGGCCTCTCCTATTGGACGCGCTAGGATGTCGTCACAGCGCGCTGCGCCCGAATTAAAAAATGTTCAATTCGAGCGCAGCGGCGTCAGCGCCACCGCGGCGGCATGCGCCCACCTTGCGCGCCGCGGTGCTCCGCGGCATGGCGGAACGCGCTGCCGCGGCGGTACCACATACACAATGAATGGGTTTGCCGCCGTCCTCTTGCGCTTGCCGCGTTCTATCTGAAAGGGCCATACATGCTCGCGCCGAGGAAGTCGCAGCAAAGCCGCTGCGCGGCGCTGCGCTCACGTCACGGACCAGGTGTAAAGCCGGGGTGAGTCTCGGGGGCGGATCATAAACGCAGCGCATCTCAGCTGGACAAGTTCGCCAACGTGAAGACTGCAATAACGGAGGATCTCGCGGCATTTGCCTTTATTTCGCTCAAAGTTACTGAACGCTGTGCAGATGTGATCAAGTCTGATTTCAGAGTATTGAAACAGCGTGTTGTTGACGCTGATTACATGAACTTAAACTGGACTGTAGTAGACAGAATGTTGTTTACCTGTTAAGGTGAAACACAGAGGACAGTAATCTGGTAAATGTCCAGGCTCAAATATAAAAACCATAAATGCTTTGCCTTGAAGAATAATATAAAAACAAATAAAGAAATAGAAACTTATTTTTTCTAGATGGGGCTGGAAATAAATATTATATATATTTATTTTATTTTTATTAAGGATTTGGGTAGCCTACTCATGGATAACATAAGGGGGAGCAAGTGGAAAGGTGGATACACACCAATAAGTCCATCAAATCCAAATTATGAAGAGGATTTGTGAAAGTTTTGGTATAACTTATTAAGCTTTATATTTATCTGAGTAGAATAACTTGTGGCTGCAACACGTTTGTGTTCCTCTGTTGCTGCAGTCAGATATCAGTCTGTCCAGATATCAGTCTGTCCAGATATCAGCCTGTCCAGATATCAGTCTGTCCAGATATCAGCCTGTCCAGATATCAGTCTGTCCAGATATCAGTCTGTTCATAAATCAGCCTGTCCAGATATCAGCCTGTCCAGATATCAGTCTGTCCAGATATCAGCCTGTCCAGATATCAGTCTGTCCAGATATCAGTCTGTTCATAAATCAGTCTGTCCAGGTTTGTGGACAGACTGACTACAGTATGAAACACCAAGGCTGATTTTGTAGCCTGTTTAAAACACCTAAATGGATTTATTACTGGGGGGCAGTCCCGTCCAACAATCGGAGCTTGCGTCAGTGAGAGGTGAAACCAATCAGAACCAGGTTCCGGCGGCGGCGGAGGCAGGTCCAAAAGCTGCAGTTGCTGAGGAGGAACTGCACGCTCCGACTGCAGACGGACGGCTCCCGCGATGTTTGATGATCATGTGGTCTGGTCACGTTTTCCGGTGCCGTGCAGGCGCAGTCTGAAGTCGGACAAAGTTTCTAACCAGCATGCAACATTCCAGGACCACAATCCCACAATCCCTCACTTCCAGCCGAGTTGCGCTGCAGATAGCCAAAGTCGAACGAGCCTAATGTCTATATAGAGCCCCGGAAGCCGGTTAGCAGCACAGCAGCGGGGGGGGGGGGCTGCACAGCTGACGAGCTACAGGTTGGTTTTTGCTTTGTTCCTTCGTGTTAGATAACGATTGTCACGTCATCAGTGCGTGTGTTAACTTGTAGGAGCCCCCTACCGTGCCCAAATCCATGATGGGGGGTCGCGAGTTACGTGCCGCGGACTGGTGAGTAAACGTTGGCTGTTGCGCTAGCATTAGCTTAGCCGCTTCCATTCGTTTCTATAGACGCGGTTAGCCGCAAGCTAACGGCCTTTGTGCGGTATGATGGTTTAACTGCCTGGTTTTCCAAAATGTAAGACCATGAAAGAGGAATATTTGGTTAGTATTATGTTTGCACTCTGTGTAACAGGGTTGTATGTTGTTTTATGAGCTGCCTTTGCTTCTATTTGCAGTGGATGTTTTAATTCAGAGTTGGACATGTGAATGCTGCTACGTAGTGACGTAGGCATTATTATCATTACTGATCAGGTTAGATGGAAGTGGGACACACCACTAGAAATGCCCTGTTCTCCAGGCCGGCCCTGTTCTCCGGGCCAGGTTCCAGGATGGCCCTGTTCTCCAGGCTGGCCCTGTTCTCCAGGCCAGGTTCCAGGATGGCCCTGTTCTCCAGTATGGCCCTGTTCTCCAGGCCAGGTTCCAGGATGGCCCTGTTCTCCAGGCTGGCCCTGTTCTCCAGGCCAGGTTCCAGGATGGCCCTGTTCTCCAGTATGGCCCTGTTCTCCAGGCCAGGTTCCAGGATGGCCCTGTTCTCCAGTATGGCCCTGTTCTCCAGGCCAGGTTCCAGGCATGGCCCTGTTCTCCAGGCCAGGTTCCAGGATGGCCCTGTTCTCCAGTATGGCCCTGTTCTCCAGGCCAGGTTCCAGGCTGGCCCTGTTCTCCAGGCCAGGTTCCAGGATGGCCCTGTTCTCCAGGCCAGGTTCCAGGCTGGCCCTGTTCTCCAGGCCAGGTTCCAGGATGGCCCTGTTCTCCAGGCCAGGTTCCAGGATGGCCCTGTTCTCCAGGCCAGGTTCCAGGATGGCCCTGTTCTCCAGGCATGGCCCTGTTCTCCAGGCCAGGTTCCAGGATGGCCCTGTTCTCCAGGCCAGGTTCCAGGATGGCCCTGTTCTCCAGGCCAGGTTCCAGGATGGCCCTGTTCTCCAGGCCAGGTTCCAGGATGGCCCTGTTCTCCAGGCCAGGTTCCAGGATGGCCCTGTTCTCCGGGCCAGGTTCCAGGATGGCCCTGTTCTCCGGGCCAGGTTCCAGGATGGCCCTGTTCTCCAGGCCAGGTTCCAGGATGGCCCTGTTCTCCAGGCATGGCCCTGTTCTCCAGGCCAGGTTCCAGGATGGCCCCGTTCTCCAGGCCAGGTTCCAGGATGGCCCCGTTCTCCAGGCCAGGTTCCAGGATGGCCCTGTTCTCCAGGCCAGGTTCCAGGATGGCCCTGTTCTCCAGGCATGGCCCTGTTGTCCAGGCCAGGTTCCAGGATGGCCCTGTTCTCCAGGCCAGGTTCCAGGATGGCCCTGTTCTCCAGGCCAGGTTCCAGGATGGCCCTGTTCTCCAGGCCAGGTTCCAGGATGGCCCTGTTCTCCGGGCCAGGTTCCAGGATGGCCCTGTTGTCCAGGCCAGGTTCCAGGATGGCCCTGTTCTCCAGGCCAGGTTCCAGGATGGCCCTGTTCTCCAGGCATGGCCCTGTTCTCCAGGCCAGGTTCCAGGATGGCCCTGTTCTCCGGGCCAGGTTCCAGGATGGCCCTGTTCTCCGGGCCAGGTTCCAGGATGGCCCTGTTCTCCGGGCCAGGTTCCAGGATGGCCCTGTTCTCCGGGCCAGGTTCCAGGATGGCCCTGTTCTCCAGGCCAGGTTCCAGGATGGCCCTGTTGTCCAGGCCAGGTTCCAGGATGGCCCTGTTCTCCAGGCATGGCCCTGTTCTCCAGGCCAGGTTCCAGGATGGCCCTGTTCTCCAGGCCAGGTTCCAGGATGGCCCTGTTCTCCAGGCCAGGTTCCAGGATGGCCCTGTTCTCCAGGCATGGCCCTGTTCTCCAGGCCAGGTTCCAGGATGGCCCTGTTCTCCAGGCCAGGTTCCAGGATGGCCCTGTTCTCCGGGCCAGGTTCCAGGATGGCCCTGTTCTCCGGGCCAGGTTCCAGGATGGCCCTGTTCTCCGGGCCAGGTTCCAGGATGGCCCTGTTCTCCGGGCCAGGTTCCAGGATGGCCCTGTTCTCCGGGCCAGGTTCCAGGATGGCCCTGTTCTCCGGGCCAGGTTCCAGGATGGCCCTGTTCTCCAGGCCAGGTTCCAGGATGGCCCTGTTCTCCAGGCATGGCCCTGTTCTCCAGGCCAGGTTCCAGGATGGCCCCGTTCTCCAGGCCAGGTTCCAGGATGGCCCTGTTCTCCAGGCCAGGTTCCAGGATGGCCCTGTTCTCCAGGCATGGCCCTGTTCTCCAGGCCAGGTTCCAGGATGGCCCTGTTCTCCAGGCCAGGTTCCAGGATGGCCCTGTTCTCCAGGCCAGGTTCCAGGATGGCCCTGTTCTCCAGGCCAGGTTCCAGGATGGCCCTGTTCTCCGGGCCAGGTTCCAGGATGGCCCTGTTCTCCAGGCCAGGTTCCAGGATGGCCCTGTTCTCCAGGCCAGGTTCCAGGATGGCCCTGTTCTCCAGGCATGGCCCTGTTCTCCGGACCAGGTTCCAGGATGGCCCTGTTCTCCGGGCCAGGTTCCAGGATGGCCCTGTTCTCCGGGCCAGGTTCCAGGATGGCCCTGTTCTCCGGGCCAGGTTCCAGGATGGCCCTGTTCTCCAGGCATGGCCCTGTTCTCCAGGCCAGGTTCCAGGATGGCCCCGTTCTCCAGGCCAGGTTCCAGGATGGCCCCGTTCTCCAGGCCAGGTTCCAGGATGGCCCCGTTCTCCAGGCCAGGTTCCAGGATGGCCCCGTTCTCCAGGCCAGGTTCCAGGATGGCCCTGTTCTCCAGGCCAGGTTCCAGGATGGCCCTGTTCTCCAGGCATGGCCCTGTTCTCCAGGCCAGGTTCCAGGATGGCCCTGTTCTCCGGGCCAGGTTCCAGGATGGCCCTGTTCTCCGGGCCAGGTTCCAGGATGGCCCTGTTCTCCGGGCCAGGTTCCAGGATGGCCCTGTTCTCCGGGCCAGGTTCCAGGATGGCCCTGTTCTCCAGGCCAGGTTCCAGGATGGCCCTGTTCTCCAGGCCAGGTTCCAGGATGGCCCCGTTCTCCAGGCATGGCCCCGTTCTCCAGGATGGCCCCGTTCTCCAGGCATGGCCCCGTTCTCCAGGCCAGGTTCCAGGATGGCCCTGTTCTCCAGGCCAGGTTCCAGGATGGCCCCGTTCTCCAGGCCAGGTTCCAGGATGGCCCCGTTCTCCAGGCCAGGTTCCAGGATGGCCCCGTTCTCCAGGCCAGGTTCCAGGATGGCCCCGTTCTCCAGGCCAGGTTCCAGGATGGCCCCGTTCTCCAGGCCAGGTTCCAGGATGGCCCCGTTCTCCGGGCCAGGTTCCAGGATGGCCCTGTTCTCCAGGCATGGCCCTGTTCTCCAGGCCAGGTTCCAGGATGGCCCTGTTCTCCAGGCCAGGTTCCAGGATGGCCCTGTTCTCCAGGCATGGCCCTGTTCTCCGGGCCAGGTTCCAGGATGGCCCTGTTCTCCGGGCCAGGTTCCAGGATGGCCCTGTTCTCCGGGCCAGGTTCCAGGATGGCCCTGTTCTCCGGGCCAGGTTCCAGGATGGCCCTGTTCTCCGGGCCAGGTTCCAGGATGGCCCTGTTCTCCAGGCCAGGTTCCAGGATGGCCCTGTTCTCCAGGCCAGGTTCCAGGATGGCCCCGTTCTCCAGGCCAGGTTCCAGGATGGCCCCGTTCTCCAGGCATGGCCCCCGTTCTCCAGGATGGCCCCGTTCTCCAGGCATGGCCCCGTTCTCCAGGCCAGGTTCCAGGATGGCTCTGTTCTCCAGGCCAGGTTCCAGGATGGCCCCGTTCTCCAGGCCAGGTTCCAGGATGGCCCCGTTCTCCAGGCCAGGTTCCAGGATGGCCCCGTTCTCCAGGCCAGGTTCCAGGATGGCCCCGTTCTCCAGGCCAGGTTCCAGGATGGCCCCGTTCTCCGGGCCAGGTTCCAGGATGGCCCTGTTCTCCAGGCATGGCCCTGTTCTCCAGGCCAGGTTCCAGGATGGCCCTGTTCTCCAGGCCAGGTTCCAGGATGGCCCTGTTCTCCAGGCATGGCCCTGTTCTCCAGGCCAGGTTCCAGGATGGCCCTGTTCTCCGGGCCAGGTTCCAGGATGGCCCTGTTCTCCGGGCCAGGTTCCAGGATGGCCCTGTTCTCCGGGCCAGGTTCCAGGATGGCCCTGTTCTCCGGGCCAGGTTCCAGGATGGCCCTGTTCTCCAGGCCAGGTTCCAGGATGGCCCTGTTCTCCAGGCCAGGTTCCAGGATGGCCCCGTTCTCCAGGCATGGCCCCGTTCTCCAGGATGGCCCCGTTCTCCAGGCATGGCCCCGTTCTCCAGGCCAGGTTCCAGGATGGCTCTGTTCTCCAGGCCAGGTTCCAGGATGGCCCCGTTCTCCAGGCCAGGTTCCAGGATGGCCCCGTTCTCCCAGGCCAGGTTCCAGGATGGCCCCGTTCTCCAGGCCAGGTTCCAGGAT
The DNA here is from genome assembly GCA_023101725.1 of Atherinomorus stipes. Lineage (NCBI taxonomy): Eukaryota > Metazoa > Chordata > Actinopteri > Atheriniformes > Atherinidae > Atherinomorus > Atherinomorus stipes. The sequence goes on along the minus strand of JALJCO010005288.1, from coordinate 477,883 downwards.
GGCCCCGTTCTCCAGGCCAGGTTCCAGGATGGCCCCGTTCTCCGGGCCAGGTTCCAGGATGGCCCCGTTCTCCGGGCCAGGTTCCAGGATGGCCCTGTTCTCCAGGCATGGCCCTGTTCTCCAGGCCAGGTTCCAGGATGGCCCTGTTCTCCGGGCCAGGTTCCAGGATGGCCCTGTTCTCCGGGCCAGGTTCCAGGATGGCCCTGTTCTCCGGGCCAGGTTCCAGGATGGCCCTGTTCTCCGGGCCAGGTTCCAGGATGGCCCTGTTCTCCAGGCATGGCCCCGTTCTCCAGGCCAGGTTCCAGGATGGCCCCGTTCTCCGGGCCAGGTTCCAGGATGGCCCCGTTCTCCGGGCCAGGTTCCAGGATGGCCCCGTTCTCCGGGCCAGGTTCCAGGATGGCCCCGTTCTCCGGGCCAGGTTCCAGGATGGCCCCGTTCTCCGGGCTAGGTTCCAGGATGGCCCCGTTCTCCAGGATGGCCCCGTTCTCCAGGCATGGCCCCGTTCTCCAGGCATGGCCCCGTTCTCCAGGCCAGGTTCCAGGATGGCTCTGTTCTCCAGGCCAGGTTCCAGGATGGCCCCGTTCTCCAGGCCAGGTTCCAGGATGGCCCCGTTCTCCGGGCCAGGTTCCAGGATGGCCCCGTTCTCCGGGCCAGGTTCCAGGATGGCCCCGTTCTCCGGGCCAGGTTCCAGGATGGCCCCGTTCTCCGGGCCAGGTTCCAGGATGGCCCCGTTCTCCAGGCCAGGTTCCAGGATGGCCCTGTTCTCCAGGCATGGCCCTGTTCTCCAGGCCAGGTTCCAGGATGGCCCTGTTCTCCGGGCCAGGTTCCAGGATGGCCCTGTTCTCCGGGCCAGGTTCCAGGATGGCCCTGTTATCCAGGCATGGCCCTGTTCTCCGGGCCAGGTTCCAGGCATGGCCCTGTTCTCCGGGCCAGGTTCCAGGATGGCCCTGTTCTCCGGGCCAGGTTCCAGGATGGCCCTGTTCTCCGGGCCAGGTTCCAGGATGGCCCTGTTCTCCGGGCCAGGTTCCAGGATGGCCCTGTTCTCCAGGCATGGCCCCGTTCTCCAGGCCAGGTTCCAGGATGGCCCCGTTCTCCAGGCCAGGTTCCAGGATGGCCCTGTTCTCCAGGCCAGGTTCCAGGATGGCTCTGTTCTCCAGGCCAGGTTCCAGGATGGCCCCGTTCTCCAGGCCAGGTTCCAGGATGGCCCCGTTCTCCAGGCCAGGTTCCAGGATGGCCCCGTTCTCCAGGCCAGGTTCCAGGATGGCCCCGTTCTCCAGGCCAGGTTCCAGGATGGCGAGCTGGAAGAGCAGGTCCTGAACCTGCAGATTGGACCTGATGAGGATCTGCACTGCAGAGGACCTGATCTCCTGTCAGGCCGGTAGGGGGCTCTTTGGGGTTCTCACCTATTGTATTTGTTTTGTAGCCCATCGTCTTATTGTTGGCCCCCACCTCGCACAGCCGTGTGGAACAGGACGATGAGCCCAGACGAGGGTTTGGACGGATTAAAGGTGGACTTACGGGCCATGTACATCTGGAAGTCATCAGGCTGATTCTTGCCATAAACTCTCGCTAGAGTCTCGCATTGGAACTTCTGCAAGACGACTTGTAGCTGTGTATTGCAGAAGTGAGCGCTGATTGTGTACATGTGTATAAATCTGTCACTGTTTATAATGTACACCTGCAGGTAAACACAAATCTCGGTCTCATCTTCTCTCCTTGGGGTGAAACCTTAATCTTCTGGATCCCGAGCCTGGTATGATGGTCTCTTCCCCTGCCCAGTGACATGGGTTCCTGCTCTGCTTAGTCAGCAAAACAGGTGCTACACATGACTATCACAGAGCTAGCATGTTTATGTTCTACTGGGAATAAAGCATGTTTATGTTCTACTGGGAATAAAACAAGTTTACGTTCTACTGGGAATAAAACAAGTTTACGTTCTACTGGGAATAAAACAAGTTTACGTTCTACTGGGAATAAAACATGTTTATGTTCTACTGGGAATAAAACAAGTTTACGTTCTACTGGGAATAAAACAAGTTTACGTTCTACTGGGAATAAAACAAGTTTACGTTCTACTGGGAATAAAACAAGTTTACGTTCTACTGGGAATGAAACATGTTTACGTTCTACTGGGAATGAAACATGTTTACGTTCTACTGGGAATGAAACATGTTTACGTTCTACTGGGAATGAAACATGTTTACGTTCTACTGGGAATGAAACATGTTTACGTTCTACTGGGAATGAAACATGTTTACGTTCTACTGGGAATAAAACATGTTTACGTTCTACTGGGAATAAAACATGTTTACGTTCTACTGGGAATAAAACATGTTTACGTTCTACTGGGAATAAAACATGTTTACGTTCTACTGGGAATAAAACATGTTTACGTTCTACTGGGAATGAAACATGTTTACGTTCTACTGGGAATGAAACATGTTTACGTTCTACTGGGAATGAAACATGTTTACGTTCTACTGGGAATAAAACATGTTTACGTTCTACTGGGAATAAAACATGTTTACGTTCTACTGGGAATAAAACATGTTTACGTTCTACTGGGAATAAAACATGTTTACGTTCTATTGGGAATAAACATGTTTACGTTCTACTGGGAATAAAACATGTTCACGTTCTACTGGGAATAAACATGTTTATGTTCTAATGGGAATAAAACATGTTTATGTTCTACTGGGAATAAAACATGTTTACGTTCTACTGGGAATAAAACATGTTTACGTTCTACTGGGAATAAAACATGTTTACGTTCTACTGGGAATAAAACATGTTTACGTTCTACTGGGAATAAAACATGTTTACGTTCTACTGGGAATAAAGCAAGTTTACGTTCTACTGGGAATAAAACATGTTTACGTTCTACTGGGAATAAAGCAAGTTTACGTTCTACTGGGAATAAAACATGTTTACGTTCTACTGGGAATAAAACATGTTTACGTTCTAGTGGGAATGAAACATGTTTACGTTCTACTGGGAATAAAACATGTTTACGTTCTACTGGGAATAAAACATGTTTACGTTCTACTGGGAATAAAACATGTTTACGTTCTACTGGGAATAAAACATGTTTACGTTCTACTGGGAATAAAACATGTTTACGTTCTACTGGGAATAAACATGTTTACGTTCTAATGGGAATAAAACATGTTTATGTTCTACTGGGAATAAAACATGTTTACGTTCTACTGGGAATAAAACATGTTTATGTTCTACTGGGAATGAAACGTTTATGTTCTACTGGGAATAAACATGTTTATGTTCTAATGGGAATAAAACATGTTTATGTTCTACTGGGAATAAAACATGTTTACGTTCTACTGGGAATAAAACATGTTTACGTTCTACTGGGAATAAAACATGTTTACGTTCTACTGGGAATAAAACATGTTTACGTTCTACTGGGAATAAAACATGTTTACGTTCTACTGGGAATAAAACATGTTTACGTTCTACTGGGAATAAAACATGTTTACGTTCTAGTGGGAATGAAACATGTTTATGTTCTACTGGGAATAAAACATGTTTATGTTCTACTGGGAATAAAACATGTTTATGTTCTACTGGGAATAAAACATGTTTATGTTCTACTGGGAATAAAACATGTTTACGTTCTACTGGGAATAAAACATGTTTATGTTCTACTGGGAATAAAACATGTTTATGTTCTACTGAGAATAAAACATGTTCATGTTCTACTGGGAATAAAACATGTTTCTGTTCTACTGGGAATAAAGCATGTTTATGTTCTACTGGGAATAAAACATGTTTATGTTCTACTGGGAATAAAACATGTTTATGTTCTACTGGGAATAAAACATGTTTACGTTCTACTGGGAATAAAACATGTTTACGTTCTACTGGGAATAAAACATGTTTACGTTCTACTGGGAATAAAACATGTTTACGTTCTACTGGGAATAAAACATGTTTATGTTCTGGGAATAAAACACGTTTACGTTCTACTGGGAATAAAACATGTTTATGTTCTACTGGGAATAAACATGTTTATGTTCTACTGGGAATAAAACATGTTTATGTTCTACTGGGAATAAAACAATTTTATGTTCTACTGGGAATAAAACATGTTTATGTTCTACTGGGAATAAAACATGTTTATGTTCTACTGGGAATAAAACATGTTTATGTTCTACTGGGAATAAAACATGTTTATGTTCTACTGGGAATAAAACATGTTTTTGTTCTACTGGGAATAAACATGTTTATGTTCTAATGGGAATAAAACATGTTTATGTTCTACTGGGAATAAAACATGTTTATGTTCTACTGGGAATAAAACATGTTTACGTTCTACTGGGAATAAAACATGTTTACGTTCTACTGGGAATAAAGCAAGTTTACGTTCTACTGGGAATAAAACATGTTTACGTTCTACTGGGAATAAAACATGTTTACGTTCTACTGGGAATAAAACATGTTTACGTTCTACTGGGAATAAAACATGTTTACGTTCTACTGGGAATAAAACATGTTTACGTTCTACTGGGAATAAAACATGTTTACGTTCTACTGGTAATAAAACATGTTTACGTTCTACTGGGAATGAAACATGTTTATGTTCTACTGGGAATAAAACGTGTTTACGTTCTACTGGTAATAAAACATGTTTACGTTCTACTGGGAATAAAACATGTTTACGTTCTACTGGGAATAAAACATGTTTACGTTCTACTGGGAATAAAACATGTTTACGTTCTACTGGGAATAAAACATGTTTACGTTCTACTGGGAATAAAACATGTTTACGTTCTACTGGGAATAAAACATGTTTACGTTCTACTGGAAATAAAACATGTTTACGTTCTACTGGGAATAAACATGTTTACGTTCTATTGGGAATAAACATGTTTACGTTCTACTGGGAATAAAACATGTTCATGTTCTACTGGGAATAAAACATGTTTATGTTCTACTGGGAATAAAACATGTTTACGTTCTACTGGGAATAAAACATGTTTACGTTCTACTGGGAATAAACATGTTTACGTTCTATTGGGAATAAAACATGTTTATGTTCTACTGGGAATAAAACATGTTTATGTTCTACTGGGAATAAAACATGTTTATGTTCTACTGGGAATAAAACCTGTTTACGTTCTACTGGGAATAAACATGTTTACGTTCTACTGGGAATAAAACATGTTTACGTTCTACTGGGAATAAACATGTTTACGTTCTATTGGGAATAAAACATGTTTACGTTCTACTGGGAATAAAACATGTTTACGTTCTACTGGGAATAAAACATGTTTACGTTCTACTGGGAATAAAACATGTTTATGTTCTACTGGGAATAAAACATGTTTACGTTCTACTGGGAATAAACATGTTTATGTTCTACTGGGAATAAAACATGTTTACGTTCTACTGGGAATAAAACATGTTTATGTTCTACTGGGAATAAAACATGTTTACGTTCTAGTGGGAATAAAACATGTTTACGTTCTAGTGGGAATAAACATGTTTACGTTCTACTGGGAATAAAACATGTTTATGTTCTACTGGGAATAAAACATGTTTATGTTCTACTGGAAATAAAACATGTTTACGTTCTACTGTGAATAAAACATGTTTACGTTCTACTGTGAATAAAACATGTTTACGTTCTACTGGGAATAAAACATGTTTATGTTCTACTGGGAATAAAACATGTTTATGTTCTACTGGGAATAAAACATGTTTTTGTTCTACTGGGAATAAAACATGTTTATGTTCTACTGGGAATGAAACATGTTTATGTTCTACTGGGAATAAACATGTTTATGTTCTAATGGGAATAAAACATGTTTATGTTCTACTGGGAATAAAACATGTTTACGTTCTACTGGGAATAAAACATGTTTACGTTCTACTGGGAATAAAACATGTTTACGTTCTACTGGGAATAAAACATGTTTACGTTCTACTGGGAATAAAACATGTTTACGTTCTACTGGGAATAAAGCAAGTTTACGTTCTACTGGGAATAAAACATGTTTACGTTCTACTGGGAATAAAGCAAGTTTACGTTCTACTGGGAATAAAACATGTTTACGTTCTACTGGGAATAAAACATGTTTACGTTCTAGTGGGAATGAAACATGTTTATGTTCTACTGGGAATAAAACATGTTTACGTTCTACTGGGAATAAAACATGTTTATGTTCTACTGGGAATAAAACATGTTTACGTTCTACTGGGAATAAAACATGTTTACGTTCTACTGGGAATAAAACATGTTTACGTTCTACTGGGAATAAACATGTTTATGTTCTAATGGGAATAAAACATGTTTATGTTCTACTGGGAATAAAACATGTTTACGTTCTACTGGGAATAAAACATGTTTATGTTCTACTGGGAATGAAACGTTTATGTTCTACTGGGAATAAACATGTTTATGTTCTAATGGGAATAAAACATGTTTATGTTCTACTGGGAATAAAACATGTTTACGTTCTACTGGGAATAAAACATGTTTACGTTCTACTGGGAATAAAACATGTTTACGTTCTACTGGGAATAAAACATGTTTACGTTCTACTGGGAATAAAGCAAGTTTACGTTCTACTGGGAATAAAACATGTTTACGTTCTACTGGGAATAAAACATGTTTACGTTCTAGTGGGAATGAAACATGTTTATGTTCTACTGGGAATAAAACATGTTTACGTTCTACTGGGAATAAAACATGTTTATGTTCTACTGGGAATAAAACATGTTTACGTTCTACTGGGAATAAAACATGTTTACGTTCTACTGGGAATAAAACATGTTTACGTTCTACTCAGTGGGAATAAACATGTTTACGTTCTATTGGGAATAAACATGTTTACGTTCTACTGGGAATAAAACATGTTTACGTTCTACTGGAAATAAAACATGTTTACGTTCTACTGGGAATAAAACATGTTTACGTTCTACTGGGAATAAAACATGTTTACGTTCTACTGGGAATAAAACATGTTTACGTTCTACTGGGAATAAAACATGTTTACGTTCTACTGGGAATAAACATGTTTATGTTCTAATGGGAATAAAACATGTTTATGTTCTACTGGGAATAAAACATGTTTACGTTCTACTGGGAATAAAACATGTTTATGTTCTACTGGGAATGAAACGTTTATGTTCTACTGGGAATAAACATGTTTATGTTCTAATGGGAATAAAACATGTTTATGTTCTACTGGGAATAAAACATGTTTACGTTCTACTGGGAATAAAACATGTTTACGTTCTACTGGGAATAAAACATGTTTACGTTCTACTGGGAATAAAACATGTTTACGTTCTACTGGGAATAAAACATGTTTACGTTCTACTGGGAATAAAACATGTTTACGTTCTACTGGGAATAAAACATGTTTACGTTCTAGTGGGAATGAAACATGTTTATGTTCTACTGGGAATAAAACATGTTTACGTTCTACTGGGAATAAAACATGTTTATGTTCTACTGGGAATAAAACATGTTTATGTTCTACTGGGAATAAAACATGTTTACGTTCTACTGGGAATAAAACATGTTTATGTTCTACTGGGAATAAAACATGTTTATGTTCTACTGAGAATAAAACATGTTCATGTTCTACTGGGAATAAAACATGTTTCTGTTCTACTGGGAATAAAGCATGTTTATGTTCTACTGGGAATAAAACATGTTTATGTTCTACTGGGAATAAAACATGTTTATGTTCTACTGGGAATAAAACATGTTTACGTTCTACTGGGAATAAAACATGTTTACGTTCTACTGGGAATAAAACATGTTTACGTTCTACTGGGAATAAAACATGTTTACGTTCTACTGGGAATAAAACATGTTTATGTTCTGTGAATAAAACACGTTTACGTTCTACTGGGAATAAAACATGTTTATGTTCTACTGGGAATAAACATGTTTATGTTCTACTGGGAATAAAACATGTTTATGTTCTACTGGGAATAAAACAATTTTATGTTCTACTGGGAATAAAACATGTTTATGTTCTACTGGGAATAAAACATGTTTATGTTCTACTGGGAATAAAACATGTTTATGTTCTACTGGGAATAAAACATGTTTATGTTCTACTGGGAATAAAACATGTTTTTGTTCTACTGGGAATAAACATGTTTATGTTCTAATGGGAATAAAACATGTTTATGTTCTACTGGGAATAAAACATGTTTATGTTCTACTGGGAATAAAACATGTTTACGTTCTACTGGGAATAAAACATGTTTACGTTCTACTGGGAATAAAGCAAGTTTACGTTCTACTGGGAATAAAACATGTTTACGTTCTACTGGGAATAAAACATGTTTACGTTCTACTGGGAATAAAACATGTTTACGTTCTACTGGGAATAAAACATGTTTACGTTCTACTGGGAATAAAACATGTTTACGTTCTACTGGGAATAAAACATGTTTACGTTCTACTGGGAATAAAACATGTTTACGTTCTACTGGGAATGAAACATGTTTATGTTCTACTGGGAATAAAACATGTTTATGTTCTACTGGGAATAAAACATGTTTACGTTCTACTGGGAATAAAACATGTTTACGTTCTACTGGGAATAAAACATGTTTACGTTCTACTGGGAATAAAACATGTTTACGTTCTACTGGGAATAAAACATGTTTACGTTCTACTGGGAATAAAACATGTTTACGTTCTACTGGGAATAAAACATGTTTACGTTCTACTGGGAATAAAACATGTTTACGTTCTACTGGAAATAAAACATGTTTACGTTCTACTGGGAATAAACATGTTTACGTTCTATTGGGAATAAACATGTTTACGTTCTACTGGGAATAAAACATGTTCATGTTCTACTGGGAATAAAACATGTTTATGTTCTACTGGGAATAAAACATGTTTACGTTCTACTGGGAATAAAACATGTTTACGTTCTACTGGGAATAAACATGTTTACGTTCTATTGGGAATAAAACATGTTTATGTTCTACTGGGAATAAAACATGTTTATGTTCTACTGGGAATAAAACATGTTTATGTTCTACTGGGAATAAAACCTGTTTACGTTCTACTGGGAATAAACATGTTTACGTTCTACTGGGAATAAAACATGTTTACGTTCTACTGGGAATAAACATGTTTACGTTCTATTGGGAATAAAACATGTTTACGTTCTACTGGGAATAAAACATGTTTACGTTCTACTGGGAATAAAACATGTTTACGTTCTACTGGGAATAAAACATGTTTATGTTCTACTGGGAATAAAACATGTTTACGTTCTACTGGGAATAAACATGTTTATGTTCTACTGGGAATAAAACATGTTTACGTTCTACTGGGAATAAAACATGTTTATGTTCTACTGGGAATAAAACATGTTTACGTTCTAGTGGGAATAAAACATGTTTACGTTCTAGTGGGAATAAACATGTTTACGTTCTACTGGGAATAAAACATGTTTATGTTCTACTGGGAATAAAACATGTTTATGTTCTACTGGAAATAAAACATGTTTACGTTCTACTGTGAATAAAACATGTTTACGTTCTACTGTGAATAAAACATGTTTACGTTCTACTGGGAATAAAACATGTTTATGTTCTACTGGGAATAAAACATGTTTATGTTCTACTGGGAATAAAACATGTTTTTGTTCTACTGGGAATAAAACATGTTTATGTTCTACTGGGAATGAAACATGTTTATGTTCTACTGGGAATAAACATGTTTATGTTCTAATGGGAATAAAACATGTTTATGTTCTACTGGGAATAAAACATGTTTACGTTCTACTGGGAATAAAACATGTTTACGTTCTACTGGGAATAAAACATGTTTACGTTCTACTGGGAATAAAACATGTTTACGTTCTACTGGGAATAAAACATGTTTACGTTCTACTGGGAATAAAGCAAGTTTACGTTCTACTGGGAATAAAACATGTTTACGTTCTACTGGGAATAAAGCAAGTTTACGTTCTACTGGGAATAAAACATGTTTACGTTCTACTGGGAATAAAACATGTTTACGTTCTAGTGGGAATGAAACATGTTTATGTTCTACTGGGAATAAAACATGTTTACGTTCTACTGGGAATAAAACATGTTTATGTTCTACTGGGAATAAAACATGTTTACGTTCTACTGGGAATAAAACATGTTTACGTTCTACTGGGAATAAAACATGTTTACGTTCTACTGGGAATAAAACATGTTTATGTTCTAATGGGAATAAAACATGTTTATGTTCTACTGGGAATAAAACATGTTTACGTTCTACTGGGAATAAAACATGTTTATGTTCTACTGGGAATAAAACATGTTTATGTTCTACTGGGAATAAACATGTTTATGTTCTAATGGGAATAAAACATGTTTATGTTCTACTGGGAATAAAACATGTTTACGTTCTACTGGGAATAAAACATGTTTACGTTCTACTGGGAATAAAACATGTTTATGTTCTACTGGGAATAAAACATGTTTACGTTCTACTGGGAATAAAACAAGTTTACGTTCTACTGGGAATAAAACATGTTTACGTTCTACTGGGAATAAAACATGTTTACGTTCTAGTGGGAATGAAACATGTTTATGTTCTACTGGGAATAAAACATGTTTACGTTCTACTGGGAATAAAACATGTTTATGTTCTACTGGGAATAAAACATGTTTACGTTCTACTGGGAATAAAACATGTTTACGTTCTACTGGGAATAAAACATGTTTACGTTCTACTGGGAATAAACATGTTTACGTTCTATTGGGAATAAAACATGTTTACGTTCTACTGGGAATAAAACATGTTTACGTTCTACTGGGAATAAAACATGTTTACGTTCTACTGGGAATAAAACATGTTTACGTTCTACTGGGAATAAAACATGTTTACGTTCTACTGGGAATAAAACATGTTTATGTTCTACTGGGAATAAAACATGTTTATGTTCTACTGGGAATAAACATGTTTACGTTCTATTGGGAATAAAACATGTTTACGTTCTACTGGGAATAAAACATGTTTACGTTCTACTGGGAATAAAACATGTTTACGTTCTACTGGGAATAAAACATGTTTATGTTCTACTGGGAATAAAACATGTTTATGTTCTACTGGGAATAAAACATGTTTACGTTCTACTGGGAATAAAACATGTTTATGTTCTACTGGGAATAAAACATGTTTACGTTCTACTGGGAATAAACATGTTTACGTTCTACTGGGAATAAAACATGTTTATGTTCTACTGGGAATAAAACATGTTTATGTTCTATTGGGAATAAAACATGTTTATGTTCTACTGGGAATAAAACATGTTTATGTTCTACTGGGAATAAAACATGTTTATGTTCTACTGGAAATAAAACATGTTTACGTTCTACTGGGAATAAACATGTTTACGTTCTACTGGGAATAAAACATGTTTATGTTCTACTGGGAATAAAACATGTTTATGTTCTACTGGGAATAAAACATGTTTATGTTCTACTGGGAATAAAACATGTTTATGTTCTAGTGGGAATAAAACATGTTTACGTTCTACTGGGAATAAAACATGTTTACGTTCTACTGGGAATAAAACATGTTTACGTTCTACTGGGAATAAAACATGTTTACGTTCTACTGGGAATAAAACATGTTTACGTTCTACTGGGAATAAAACATGTTTACGTTCTACTGGGAATAAAACATGTTTACGTTCTATTGGGAATAAACATGTTTATGTTCTACTGGGAATAAAACATGTTTATGTTCTACTGGGAATAAAACATGTTTACGTTCTACTGGGAATAAAACATGTTTATGTTCTACTGGGAATAAAACATGTTTACGTTCTACTGGGAATAAAACATGTTTATGTTCTACTGGGAATAAAACATGTTTATGTTCTACTGGAAATAAAACATGTTTACGTTCTACTGGGAATAAAACATGTTTACGTTCTACTGGGAATAAAACATGTTTATGTTCTACTGGAAATAAAACATGTTTATGTTCTACTGGCAATAAAACATGTTTATGTTCTACTGGAAATAAAACATGTTTATGTTCTACTGGGAATAAAACATGTTTATGTTCTACTGGAAATAAAACATGTTTATGTTCTACTGGGAATAAAACATGTTTATGTTCTACTGAAATAAAACATGTTTACGTTCTACTGGGAATAAAACATGTTTATGTTCTACTGGGAATAAAACATGTTTATGTTCTACTGGGAATAAAACATGTTTACGTTCTACTGGGAATAAAACATGTTTATGTTCTACTGGGAATAAAACATGTTTATGTTCTACTGAGAATAAAACATGTTCATGTTCTACTGGGAATAAAACATGTTTATGTTCTACTGGGAATAAAACATGTTTATGTTCTACTGGGAATAAAACATGTTTATGTTCTACTGGGAATAAAACATGTTTATGTTCTACTGGGAATAAAACATGTTTACGTTCTACTGGGAATAAAACATGTTTACGTTCTACTGGGAATAAAACATGTTTACGTTCTACTGGGAATAAAACATGTTTACGTTCTACTGGGAATAAAACATGTTTATGTTCTACTGGGAATAAAACATGTTTACGTTCTACTGGGAATAAAACATGTTTATGTTCTACTGGGAATAAAACATGTTTATGTTCTACTGGGAATAAAACAAGTTTATGTTCTACTGGGAATAAAACATGTTTATGTTCTACTGGGAATAAAACATGTTTATGTTCTACTGGGAATAAAACATGTTTATGTTCTACTGGGAATAAAACATGTTTATGTTCTACTGGGAATAAAACATGTTTACGTTCTACTGGGAATAAAACATGTTTACGTTCTACTGGGAATAAAACATGTTTACGTTCTACTGGGAATAAACATGTTTACGTTCTATTGGGAATAAACATGTTTACGTTCTACTGGGAATAAAACATGTTTACGTTCTACTGGAAATAAAACATGTTTACGTTCTACTGGGAATAAAACATGTTTACGTTCTACTGGGAATAAAACATGTTTACGTTCTACTGGGAATAAAACATGTTTATGTTCTACTGGGAATAAAACATGTTTATGTTCTACTGGGAATAAACATGTTTACGTTCTATTGGGAATAAACATGTTTACGTTCTACTGGGAATAAACATGTTTACGTTCTATTGGGAATAAACATGTTTACGTTCTACTGGGAATAAAACATGTTTATGTTCTACTGGAAATAAAACATGTTTATGTTCTACTGGGAACAAAACATGTTTACGTTCTACTGGGAATAAAACATGTTTATGTTCTACTGGAAATAAAACATGTTTACGTTCTATTGGGAATAAAACATGTTTACGTTCTACTGGGAATAAAACATGTTTATGTTCTACTGGAAATAAAACATGTTTATGTTATACTGGGAATAAAACATGTTTATGTTCTACTGGGAATAAAACATGTTTATGTTCTACTGGGAATAAAACATGTTTATGTTCTACTGGAAATAAAACATGTTTACGTTCTACTGGGAATAAACATGTTTACGTTCTACTGGGAATAAAACATGTTCATGTTCTACTGGGAATAAAACATGTTTATGTTCTACTGGGAATAAAACATGTTTATGTTCTACTGGGAATAAAACATGTTTATGTTCTAGTGGGAATAAAACATGTTTACGTTCTACTGGGAATAAAACATGTTTACGTTCTACTGGGAATAAAACATGTTTACGTTCTACTGGGAATAAAACATGTTTACGTTCTACTGGGAATAAAACATGTTTACGTTCTACTGGGAATAAAACATGTTTACGTTCTACTGGGAATAAACATGTTTACGTTCTATTGGGAATAAACATGTTTACGTTCTACTGGGAATAAAACATGTTTACGTTCTACTGGAAATAAAACATGTTTACGTTCTACTGGGAATAAAACATGTTTACGTTCTACTGGGAATAAAACATGTTTACGTTCTACTGGGAATAAAACATGTTTATGTTCTACTGGGATTAAAACATGTTTATGTTCTACTGGAAATAAAACATGTTTACGTTCTACTGGGAATAAAACATGTTTATGTTATACTGGGAATAAAACATGTTTATGTTCTACTGGAAATAAAACATGTTTATGTTATACTGGGAATAAAACATGTTTATGTTCTACTGGAAATAAAACATGTTTATGTTCTACTGGGAATAAAACATGTTTATGTTCTACTGGAAATAAAACATGTTTATGTTATACTGGGAATAAAACATGTTTATGTTCTACTGGAAATAAAACATGTTTACGTTCTACTGGGAATAAAACATGTTTATGTTCTACTGGGAATAAAACATGTTTATGTTCTACTGGGAATAAAACATGTTTACGTTCTACTGGGAATAAAACATGTTTACGTTCTACTGGGAATAAAACATGTTTATGTTCTACTGAGAATAAAACATGTTCATGTTCTACTGGGAATAAAACATGTTTCTGTTCTACTGGGAATAAAGCATGTTTATGTTCTACTGGGAATAAAACATGTTTATGTTCTACTGGGAATAAAACATGTTTATGTTCTACTGGGAATAAAACATGTTTACGTTCTACTGGGAATAAAACATGTTTACGTTCTACTGGGTATAAAACATGTTTACGTTCTACTGGGAATAAAACATGTTTACGTTCTACTGGGAATAAAACATGTTTACGTTCTACTGGGAATAAAACATGTTTATGTTCTGGGAATAAAACACGTTTACGTTCTACTGGGAATAAAACATGTTTATGTTCTACTGGGAATAAAACATGTTTATGTTCTACTGGGAATAAAACAATTTTATGTTCTACTGGGAATAAAACATGTTTATGTTCTACTGGGAATAAAACATGTTTATGTTCTACTGGGAATAAAACATGTTTATGTTCTACTGGGAATAAAACATGTTTATGTTCTACTGGGAATAAAACAATTTTATGTTCTACTGGGAATAAAACATGTTTATGTTCTACTGGGAATAAAACATGTTTATGTTCTACTGGGAATAAAACATGTTTATGTTCTACTGGGAATAAAACATGTTTATGTTCTACTGGGAATAAAACATGTTTTTGTTCTACTGGGAATAAACATGTTTATGTTCTAATGGGAATAAAACATGTTTATGTTCTACTGGGAATAAAACATGTTTACGTTCTACTGGGAATAAAACATGTTTACGTTCTACTGGGAATAAAGCAAGTTTACGTTCTACTGGGAATAAAACATGTTTACGTTCTACTGGGAATAAAACATGTTTACGTTCTAGTGGGAATAAAACATGTTTACGTTCTACTGGGAATAAAACATGTTTACGTTCTACTGGGAATAAAACATGTTTATGTTCTACTGGGAATAAAACATGTTTACGTTCTACTGGGAATAAAACATGTTTATGTTCTACTGGGAATAAAACATGTTTACGTTCTACTGGGAATAAAACATGTTTACGTTCTACTGGGAATAAAACATGTTTATGTTCTACTGGGAATAAAACATGTTTACGTTCTACTGGGAATAAAACATGTTTACGTTCTACTGGGAATAAAACATGTTTACGTTCTACTGGGAATAAAACATGTTTACGTTCTACTGGGAATGAAACATATTTATGTTCTACTGGGAATAAAACATGTTTATGTTCTACTGGGAATAAAACATGTTTACGTTCTGCTGGGAATAAAACATGTTTACGTTCTAGTGGGAATAAAACACGTTGCTGAGTTTCAGGTTTATTAACATCTCATACAGACTCCACGTTTCTGCTCCAGTTGATAAAAGTTAAGGACAAAACTGAGAAGGAACATGAGTTTATTCCACACATCAGTTAGTCAGAGTGATGACTGCTCATTGATCACATGACCAGTCTGATCACAGCACCAATATCAGTTATTGATCAGAGTAAGGCAGGAAGCAGTGATGGCACCTTCAGTCATCACCTCAGATCAGGTTCATTTACATTCGTCTTCACCTGTGAGACGGTCAGGAACATGGGAACATGTCATTTGAGGTTAAAGGTCATCTTCCAGAGTCCTGGACCAGGAAGTCGAACTCAAGAACACATTTTAATAATCTTAAAGGGATAGTACACCTATAGAATGATGCTCCTTCATCTTCTCTTCATCTTCATGCTGAGATAGACTCTGGAACACTTTTTAATATCTCAAATTCAGCCGGAGATCCAGGGGGGGGGGGGGGGGACTACTGTTTAGGCCCTGCAGACCGGACGGATCTGGCTGCAGACCGGACGGAACTGGCTGCAGACCGGACGGATCGGGCTGCAGACCGGCTGCAAACCGGACAGAACCGGCTGCAGACCGGGCGGATCCGGCTGCAGACCGGACGGATCCGGCTGCAGACCGGGCGGATCCGGCTGCAGACCGGCTGCAAACCGGACAGAACCGGCTGCAGACTGGACGGAACCGGCTGCAGACCGGAAGGATCCGGCTGCAGACCGGGCGGATCCGGCTGCAGACCCGCTGCAGACCGGACGGATCCGGCTGCAGACCGGCTTCAGCCCGGACGGATCCGGTTGCAGACCGGCTACAGACCGGACGGATCCGGCTGCAGACTGGACGGAACCGGCTGCAGACCGGAAGGATCCGGCTTCAGACCGGCTGCAGACCGGACGGAACTGGCTGCAGACTGGACGGAACCGGCTGCAGACCGGCTGCAGACCGGGCGGATCCGGCTGCAGACCGGCTGCAGACCGGACGGATCCGGCTGCAGACCGGCTACAGACCGGGCGGATCCGGCTGCAGACCGGACGGATCCGGCTGCAGACCGGACGGAACGGCTGCAGACCGGACGGATCCGGCTGTAGACCGGACGGATCCAGCTGCGGGATGTAGGAGAGTCTGGGATGACGGCACGTTGACAGTCAGCATCATCTCCGTCCTCTTTCCCGGCTGATCGGAGTCAGACTTTGATCCGGGCGACCTGATGGACCAGAATCTGGTCACACCTGAACCCACAGTCCTGGAGTCAGTTCAGATCCAGCTGAGAGCCAGACCTCCAGCCACCAGGACCTTGTCCAGGTCCTGGTCCTCCTGGTGCTCCTGCAGCCGCTGCTCCTCCAGCTGGGACACCAGGGCGTTCCTCTGCTCCACCACCTCCAGCATCTCCTCCAGGATCCGGCGCTCCTCGGCCAGCTGCTCCGCCCCCTTCAGCTGGTCTGCACACACACGGAGAACAGGTTCATACGCAGCGCACACGCATGCACGGCGGTGAGCGATGCGGGTCCCGACCCTTACCGTCCACGGCCATCCTCTCTCTCAGCTCCTGCTGCAGCCGACTCTGCCGGTCCTCCAGCTCCAGCTCACGAGCACTGAAACCACATGCAGATCCTCACCGTTCCGTTCGCTCTCTGAGCCGCAGGAAAAGCTGGAATACTCACAAGATCATGAGTTCCGACTCATATCGCACCAACGCGTTCTTCTCCTGGACCAGCTGGAACCACTGCTGCATCAGAACCGGACTGTCCGCCCTGCCGAGTCCTGCAGAGGACGGGACAAAGTTCAGGACGCAGATCTTCATGAGAACGTGACACCTTCAGAACATTTGGAGGACAGAGTCCAGGTGGGGACGGTCCAGATGTCTTCATCGAGCCAGTCCAGAAGTCCAGAGCCAGTTTTTATCAACTGCTAAAACAGTCGGTCATTTTCCGTACCGCTCATCCAGTTCAGGCTCGGGGGGTTGCAGGAGTCTATCCAGCTGTTATCAGGTGAGAGGCGTGTACACCTGGACAGGTCTCCAGTCTGTCCCAGGGCCAGCACAGAGAGACAGACAACCATTCACACTCACTAAAACAAGATTTCTGAAAAGTTCCCTCAGTTTGTCACAACTTTAAACACTAATCCCAGAACCTCCAGCGCTCCCCGAGTGCGAGCGCTGACCCCCACCAAGCAGATCTCACAATGATAATAAATCCTCCAGAACAGTCCTGGATCCAGAAGCTGATCCGGATCACCACCAGCACTTAACGGTTCCGTCCTTGGACTGAGACACGCGGCTGCTGAAGGTTTCAGGCCAGGGACAAAGCAGCGCTACGGAAACATGGAGGTGATGACGTGATCGATCAGTGCGTCACAACGCAGATGTGCCTCTGAGCGTGTACAGATGCCAAACCTGATCGATCAGTGCGTCACAACGCAGATGTGCCTCTGAGCGTGTACAGATGCCAAACCTGATCGATCAGTGCGTCACAACGCAGATGTGCCTCTGAGCGTGTACAGATGCCAAACCTGATCGATCAGTGCGTCACAATGCAGATGTGCCTCTGAGCGTGTACAGATGCCAAACCTGATCGATCAGTGCGTCACAACGCAGATGTGCCTTTTGCGTGTATAGATGCCAAACCTGATCGATCAGTGCGTCACAATGCAGATGTGCCTCTGAGCGTGTACAGATGCCAAACCTGATCGATCAGTGCGTCACAACGCAGATGTGCCTTTTGCGTGTATAGATGCCAAACCTGATCGATCAGTGCGTCACAATGCAGATGTGCCTCTGAGCGTGTACAGATGCCAAACCTGATCGATCAGTGCGTCACAACGCAGATGTGCCTCTGCGTGTACAGATGCCAAACCTGATCGATCAGTGCGTCACAACCAGATGCGCCTGAGCGTGTACAGATGCCAAACCTGATCGATCAGTGCGTCACAATGCAGATGTGCCTCTGAGCGTGTACAGATGCCAAACCTGATCGATCAGTGCGTCACAACGCAGATGTGCCTCTGAGCGTGTACAGATGCCAAACCTGATCGATCAGTGCGTCACAACGCAGATGTGCCTCTGAGCGTGTACAGATGCCAAACCTGATCGATCAGTGCGTCACAACGCAGATGTGCCTCTGAGCGTGTACAGATGCCAAACCTGATCGATCAGTGCGTCACAACGCAGATGTGCCTCTGAGCGTGTACAGATGCCAAACCTGATCGATCAGTGCGTCACAACGCAGATGTGCCTCTGAGCGTGTACAGATGCCAAACCTGATCGATCAGTGCGTCACAACGCAGATGTGCCTCTGAGCGTGTACAGATGCCAAACCTGATCGATCAGTGCGTCACAACGCAGATGTGCCTTTTGCGTGTATAGATGCCAAACCTGATCGATCAGTGCGTCACAATGCAGATGTGCCTCTGAGCGTGTACAGATGCCAAACCTGATCGATCAGTGCGTCACAACGCAGATGTGCCTCTGAGCGTGTACAGATGCCAAACCTGATCGATCAGTGCGTCACAACGCAGATGTGCCTTTTGCGTGTATAGATGCCAAACCTGATCGATCAGTGCGTCACAACGCAGATGTGCCTCTGAGCGTGTACAGATGCCAAACCTGATCGATCAGTGCGTCACAACGCAGATGTGCCTCTGAGCGTGTACAGATGCCAAACCTGATCGATCAGTGCGTCACAACGCAGATGTGCCTCTGAGCGTGTACAGATGCCAAACCTGATCGATCAGTGCGTCACAATGCAGATGTGCCTCTGAGCGTGTACAGATGCCAAACCTGATCGATCAGTGCGTCACAACGCAGATGTGCCTCTGAGCGTGTACAGATGCCAAACGTGATCGATCAGTGCGTCACAACGCAGATGTGCCTCTGAGCGTGTACAGATGCCAAACCTGATCGATCAGTGCGTCACAACGCAGATGTGCCTCTGAGCGTGTACAGATGCCAAACCTGATCGATCAGTGCGTCACAATGCAGATGTGCCTCTGAGCGTGTACAGATGCCAAACCTGATCGATCAGTGCGTCACAACGCAGATGTGCCTTTGAGCGTGTACAGATGCCAAACCTGATCGATCAGTGCGTCACAACGCAGATGTGTCTCTGAGCGTGTACAGATGCCAAACCTGATCGATCAGTGCGTCACAACGCAGATGTGCCTTTGAGCGTGTACAGATGCCAAACCTGATCGATCAGTGCGTCACAACGCAGATGTGTCTCTGAGCGTGTACAGATGCCAAACCTGATCGATCAGTGCGTCACAATGCAGATGTGCCTCTGAGCGTGTACAGATGCCAAACCTGATCGATCAGTGCGTCACAACGCAGATGTGCCTTTGAGCGTGTACAGATGCCAAACCTGATCGATCAGTGCGTCACAACGCAGATGTGTCTCTGAGCGTGTACAGATGCCAAACCTGATCGATCAGTGCGTCACAACGCAGATGTGCCTTTGAGCGTGTACAGATGCCAAACCTGATCGATCAGTGCGTCACAACGCAGATGTGTCTCTGAGCGTGTACAGATGCCAAACCTGATCGATCAGTGCGTCACAACGCAGATGTGCCTCTGAGCGTGTACAGATGCCAAACCTGATCGATCAGTGCGTCACAACGCAGATGTGCCTTTCAGCGTGTACAGATGCCAAACCTGATCGATCAGTGCGTCACAACGCAGATGTGCCTCTGAGCGTGTACAGATGCCAAACCTGATCGATCAGTGCGTCACAACGCAGATGTGCCTCTGAGCGTGTACAGATGCCAAACCTGATCGATCAGTGCGTCACAACGCAGATGTGCCTCTGAGCGTGTACAGATGCCAAACCTGATCGATCAGTGCGTCACAACGCAGATGTGCCTCTGAGCGTGTACAGATGCTAAACCTGATCGATCAGTGCGTCACAACGCAGATGTGCCTCTGAGCGTGTACAGATGCCAAACCTGATCGATCAGTGCGTCACAACGCAGATGTGTCTCTGAGCGTGTACAGATGCCAAACCTGATCGATCAGTGCGTCACAACGCAGATGTGCCTCTGAGCGTGTACAGATGCCAAACGTGATCGATCAGTGCGTCACAACGCAGATGTGCCTCTGAGCGTGTACAGATGCCAAACGTGATCGATCAGTGCGTCACAACGCAGATGTGCCTCTGAGCGTGTACAGATGCCAAACCTGATCGATCAGTGCGTCACAACGCAGATGTGCCTCTGAGCGTGTACAGATGCCAAACCTGATCGATCAGTGCGTCACAATGCAGATGTGCCTTTGAGCGTGTACAGATGCCAAACCTGATCGATCAGTGCGTCACAACGCAGATGTGCCTCTGAGCGTGTATAGATGCCAAACCTGATCGATCAGTGCGTCACAACGCAGATGTGCCTCTGAGCGTGTACAGATGCCAAACCTGATCGATCAGTGCGTCACAACGCAGATGTGCCTCTGAGCGTGTACAGATGCCAAACGTGATCGATCAGTGCGTCACAACGCAGATGTGCCTCTGAGCGTGTACAGATGCCAAACCTGATCGATCAGTGCGTCACAACGCAGATGTGCCTCTGAGCGTGTACAGATGCCAAACCTGATCGATCAGTGCGTCACAACGCAGATGTGCCTCTGAGCGTGTACAGATGCCAAACCTGATCGATCAGTGCGTCACAACGCAGATGTGCCTTTCAGCGTGTACAGATGCCAAACCTGATCGATCAGTGCGTCACAATGCAGATGTGCCTCTGAGCGTGTACAGATGCCAAACCTGATCGATCAGTGTGTCACAACGCAGATGTGCCTCTGAGCGTGTACAGATGCCAAACCTGATCGATCAGTGCGTCACAATGCAGATGTGCCTCTGAGCATGTACAGATGCCAAACGTGATCGATCAGTGCGTCACAATGCAGATGTGCCTCTGAGCGTGTACAGATGCCAAACCTGATCGATCAGTGCGTCACAACGCAGATGTGTCTCTGAGCGTGTACAGATGCCAAACCTGATCGATCAGTGCGTCACAACGCAGATGTGCCTCTGAGCGTGTACAGATGCCAAACGTGATCGATCAGTGCGTCACAACGCAGATGTGCCTTTCAGCGTGTACAGATGCCAAACCTGATCGATCAGTGCGTCACAATGCAGATGTGCCTCTGAGCGTGTACAGATGCCAAACCTGATCGATCAGTGCGTCACAACGCAGATGTGCCTCTGAGCGTGTATAGATGCCAAACCTGATCGATCAGTGCGTCACAACGCAGATGTGCCTCTGAGCGTGTACAGATGCCAAACCTGATCGATCAGTGCGTCACAACGCAGATGTGCCTCTGAGCGTGTACAGATGCCAAACCTGATCGATCAGTGCGTCACAATGCAGATGTGCCTCTGAGCGTGTACAGATGCCAAACCTGATCGATCAGTGCGTCACAACGCAGATGTGCCTCTGAGCGTGTACAGATGCCAAACCTGATCGATCAGTGCGTCACAACGCAGATGTGCCTCTGAGCGTGTACAGATGCCAAACCTGATCGATCAGTGCGTCACAACGCAGATGTGCCTCTGAGCGTGTACAGATGCCAAACCTGATCGATCAGTGCGTCACAACGCAGATGTGCCTCTGAGCGTGTACAGATGCCAAACCTGATCGATCAGTGCGTCACAACGCAGATGTGCCTCTGAGCGTGTACAGATGCCAAACCTGATCGATCAGTGCGTCACAACGCAGATGTGCCTCTGAGCGTGTACAGATGCCAAACCTGATCGATCAGTGCGTCACAACGCAGATGTGTCTCTGAGCGTGTACAGATGCCAAACCTGATCGATCAGTGCGTCACAACGCAGATGTGCCTCTGAGCGTGTACAGATGCCAAACCTGATCGATCAGTGCGTCACAACGCAGATGTGCCTCTGAGCGTGTACAGATGCCAAACCTGATCGATCAGTGCGTCACAACGCAGATGTGCCTCTGAGCGTGTACAGATGCCAAACCTGATCGATCAGTGCGTCACAACGCAGATGTGCCTCTGAGCGTGTACAGACGCCAAACCTGATCGATCAGTGCGTCACAATGCAGATGTGCCTCTGAGCGTGTACAGATGCCAAACCTGATCGATCAGTGCGTCACAACGCAGATGTGCCTCTGAGCGTGTACAGACGCCAAACCTGATCGATCAGTGCGTCACAATGCAGATGTGCCTTTGAGCGTGTACAGATGCTAAACCTGATCGATCAGTGCGTCACAACGCAGATGTGCCTTTGAGCGTGTACAGATGCCAAACCTGATCGATCAGTGCGTCACAACGCAGATGTGCCTCTGAGCGTGTACAGACGCCAAACCTGATCGATCAGTGCGTCACAATGCAGATGTGCCTCTGAGCGTGTACAGATGCCAAACCTGATCGATCAGTGCGTCACAACGCAGATGTGCCTCTGAGCGTGTACAGACGCCAAACCTGATCGATCAGTGCGTCACAACGCAGATGTGCCTCTGAGCGTGTACAGATGCCAAACCTGATCGATCAGTGCGTCACAACGCAGATGTGCCTCTGAGCGTGTACAGATGCCAAACCTGATCGATCAGTGCGTCACAACGCAGATGTGTCTCTGAGCGTGTACAGATGCCAAACCTGATCGATCAGTGCGTCACAACGCAGATGTGCCTCTGAGCGTGTACAGATGCTAAACCTGATCGATCAGTGCGTCACAACGCAGATGTGTCTCTGAGCGTGTACAGATGCCAAACCTGATCGATCAGTGCGTCACAACGCAGATGTGCCTCTGAGCGTGTACAGATGCCAAACCTGATCGATCAGTGCGTCACAACGCAGATGTGCCTCTGAGCGTGTACAGATGCCAAACCTGATCGATCAGTGCGTCACAACGCAGATGTGCCTCTGAGCGTGTACAGATGCCAAACCTGATCGATCAGTGCGTCACAACGCAGATGTGCCTCTGAGCGTGTACAGATGCCAAACCTGATCGATCAGTGCGTCACAACGCAGATGTGCCTCTGAGCGTGTACAGATGCTAAACCTGATCGATCAGTGCGTCACAACGCAGATGTGTCTCTGAGCGTGTACAGATGCCAAACCTGATCGATCAGTGCGTCACAATGCAGATGTGCCTCTGAGCGTGTACAGATGCCAAACCTGATCGATCAGTGCGTCACAACGCAGATGTGCCTCTGAGCGTGTACAGATGCCAAACGTGATCGATCAGTGCGTCACAACGCAGATGTGCCTTTGAGCGTGTACAGATGCCAAACCTGATCGATCAGTGCGTCACAACGCAGATGTGCCTCTGAGCGTGTACAGATGCCAAACCTGATCGATCAGTGCGTCACAACGCAGATGTGCCTCTGAGCGTGTATAGATGCCAAACCTGATCGATCAGTGCGTCACAACGCAGATGTGTCTCTGAGCGTGTACAGATGCCAAACCTGATCGATCAGTGCGTCACAACGCAGATGTGCCTCTGAGCGTGTACAGATGCCAAACCTGATCGATCAGTGCGTCACAACGCAGATGTGCCTCTGAGCGTGTACAGATGCCAAACCTGATCGATCAGTGCGTCACAACGCAGATGTGCCTCTGAGCGTGTACAGATGCCAAACCTGATCGATCAGTGCGTCACAACGCAGATGTGTCTCTGAGCGTGTACAGATGCCAAACCTGCTTCAGCTTTCGATCACAGAGGGACTGAGGTGATTCGCCGGTTTGGGCTTCTGAAACATCGGCTTTGACAATCAGGGGACTTAACGTTCTAGCAACCGAGAGAAACTGTAAGTATGTCCGTGAAGTCCAGCTGGTTTCTGAGGTGGAGACATAAACCTGGTTCCAGAACCGCACAGGGGACGGACGGAGAACCAACCTCCAAGGTGAAGCTCCTGGGCTGGACTTGGGCTTGACTCTCCCCAGTAGTCTGGAACAAAACAGAAACAGGTGAGTCCGGGTGGGGACAGGTGAGTCCGGGTGGGGACAGGTGAGTTCGGGTGGGGACAGGTGAGTCCGGGTGGGGACAGGTGAGTCCGGGTGGGTACAGGTGAGTCCGGGTGGGTACAGGTGAGTCCGGGTGGGTACAGGTGAGTCTGGGTGGGGACAGGTGAGTCTGGGTGGGGACAGGTGAGTCTGGGTGGGTACAGGTGAGTCTGGGTGGGTACAGGTGAGTCCGGGTGGGTACAGGTGAGTCCGGGTGGGTACAGGTGAGTCCGGGTGGGTACAGGTGAGTCTGGGTGGGTACAGGTGAGTCTGGGTGGGGACAGGTGAGTCTGGGTGGGTACAGGTGAGTCCGGGTGGGTACAGGTGAGTCCGGGTGGGTACAGGTGAGTCCGGGTGGGTACAGGTGAGTCTGGGTGGGGACAGGTGAGTCCGGGTGGGGACAGGTGAGTCCGGGTGGGGACAGGTGAGTCCGGGTGGGGACAGGTGAGTCCGGGTGGGGACAGGTGAGTCCAGGTGGGGACAGGTGAGTCCAGGTGAGTGTGGGTGGTCCTGCATTCTCCAGATCCAGGTGAGCTTACCTGCTTCTCCTCTCAGAGCTTTCTCCACCACCACTCCTCTCTCCTCCAGGTGTCGCTGTTTCTCCTCCACCTGCTGCAGCTGTCTCTGGATCAGCTGATAGAAACAACAAACAGAGGACATCAGTCTGTGTCAGATCCACATCCTGGTTGGGACCTGGACCTGGACCCTGACCATGGTTTCTGTCTGTTCTACCTGATCCTGGACCGCGTCCGTCCTACCTGATCCTGGACCGCGTCTGTCCTACCCGATCCTAGACCACGTCTGTCCTACCTGATCCTGAATCACTTCTGTCCTACCTGATCCTGGACTGTGTCTGTCCTACCTGATCCTGGACCGCGTCTGTCCTACCTGATCCTGGACCACGTCTGTCCTACCTGATCCTGAACCATGTCCGTATTCCCTGATCCTGAACCATGTCCGTATTCCCTGATCCTGAACCATGTCCGTATTCCCTGATCCTGGACCGCGTCCATATTCCCTGATCCTGGACTATGTCCATATTCCCTGATCCTGGACCGCGTCTGTCCTACCTGATCCTGGACCGCTTCTGTCCTACCTGATCCTGGACCGCGTCTGTCCTACCTGATCCTGGACCGCTTCTGTCCTACCTGATCCTGGACTGCGTCTGTCCTACCTGATCCTGGTCCGGTCCAGACCTGGTCCCGCCACCCACCTGAGCCCTGTGCAGTCTCTTCAGCTGCTCCTTCTTGGCCTGTCTCCTGGCAGCTCTCTGAACCCGTCTGGTGATTTTGGCGTCCAGGTCTTTGTCTTCCTCCTCTTGCTGTCTCTGGAACATGGTCTCCTTCACACTCAGACTTGACGGTTCCTTCGGCTGCTGCAGGATCCCCACCACCTCAGTGGGACACGAGGACTGTCCGTCAGAGTCCTGGACTTTGTCCTTTAGGGTCTGTTTCTGAAACACCAGTGTTGCAGCAGTTTCAGTCAGAGACGGGACATCCAGGACCACCAGAGGTCTGAAGCCTGCTGCACAGCAGAGCTTTCTGCTGAGTCATCCTAGAGACCGTCTCCTCAGCAGATGTCCCCGTGTGAGAAAGTGATCTTCCCCTAAACCTAATAACTGGTTGTTCCACCTTAGCAGCAACAACTGCATCAAGCGTTTGTGATAACTGGCAGTGAGACTTCTACAGCGCTGTGGAGGAATTTTGTTCCACTCATCTTTGCAGAATTGTTGTAATTCAGCCACATTGGAGGCTTTTCCAGCATGAACCGCCTTTTTAAGGTCATGCCACAGCATCTCAATGGGATTCAGGTGGGGGCTTTGACTAGGCCACTCCAAAGTCTTCATGTTGTTGTTCTTAAGCCATTCAGAGGTGGACTTGCTGGTGTGTTCTGGATCATTGTTCTGCTGCAGAACCCAAGTGCGCTTCAGCTTGAGGTCACCAACAGATGGCCGGACGTTCTCCTTCAGGATTTTTTGGTAGAAGCAGAATTCATGGTTCCATTTACCACAGCAAGTCTTCCAGGTCCTGAAGCAGCAAAACAGCCCCAGACCATCACACTACCACCACCATGTTTTACTGTTGCTATGATGTTCCTTTTCTGAAATGCCGTGTTACTTTTATGCCAGATGTAATGGGACCTCCACCTTCCAGAAAGTTCCACTTTTGTCTCGTCAGTCCACAGAGGATTTTCCCAAAAGTCTTGGGGATCATCAAGATGCTTTCTGGCTAAACTGAGACGAGCCTTTATGTTGTTTTTGCTCAGCAGTGGTTTTGGTCTTGGAACTCTGCCATGCAGCCATTTTTGCCCCCCAGTCTCTTTCTGATGGGGGAGTCATGAACACTGACCTTCATTGAGGCAAGTGAGGCCTGCAGTTCTTGGATGTTGTTCTGGGGTCTTTGTGACCTCTTGGATGAGTCGTCGCTGTGCTCTTGGGGTCATTTTGGTCGGCCGGCCCCTCCTGGGAAGGTTCCCCACTGTTCCATGTTTTCACCATTTGTGGATAATGGTTCTCACTGTGGTTCTCTGGAGTCCCAAAGCTTTAGAAATGGCTTTGGAACCTTTTCCAGACTGATAGATCTCAATGACTTTGTTTCTCATTTGTTCCTGAATTTCTTTGGATGGCAGCATGATGTCTAGCTTTGGAGGATCTTTTGGTCTACTTCACTTTGTCAGGCAGGTCCTATTTAAGGGATTTCTGATGGAGAACAGGTGTGGCAGTAATCAGGCCTGGATGTGGATAGAAACTGAACTCAGCTTTCCAAAGATGATAAACCACAGTTCATTTATGTTTTAATGGGGGGGGGGGGGGGGGGGGGTAATCACTTTTTCACACAGGACCATGGAGGTTTGGATTTTTTCCCTTACTGATAAAAACCTGCATTTAAAAACTGCATTTTGTGTTTACTTGTGTTTTCTTTGTCTCTCATTAAAATTTACTTGATCTGAAACATTTGTGTGACAAACACAAATCAGGAAGGTGGAAACACTTTTCCTCACAGCAGATTGTCGCCGTGTCGCCTGATTTCTGAGGAGTTTTCTGCCTCACGAGGTGAAAAACTCACCGTGCGCTCAACTTGAGCTGCTGACAGAAGATCTAACAACCAATCAAAACGCGTCCGCAGATCACATGATTTCAAGATGGCAGCTCGCAGCGACGTAGTCCGTTACATTTTAGAGCAGAGGTCTTCAACAGGCGGTCCGCGACCCCCAGAGGGTCCCAAGAGTTTTGATTTAGACTTTTTTCAATAAAGACACTCTGGTGTGCAGCAGGTGTGAGAGGACAGATCCGTCCATACCTGGATGGCGTAGGACCGTCTGAAGGCCAGAGCGTGGGACACGTATGCTGGCTGAGACACATGAAGACGACACAGAACAGACCGTTATTACCATCCGCCCCCCCCCCCCCCCCCCCCCCCCAAGTCAATATCTGTGATTTACTCTGGAGTACCTCCTGGTTCTCATCTTCCTCCTCCTCCTCTTCCTCTCTTACTCTGACCTTTTGGATTTCTGACACAAGGTCCAGCAGGTCCACCTGCAGCTGGAGACACCAGAGGGGACAGGCCGTCTCACTAAAGGGGGGGGCACTGCAGGTAAAAACCCCGTTTTTTCATCACCTGGTCAGTTTTAATATTTTTGTTTTTTCCTCCATCATGTTTTCTTTCAGACTCGTGTAAAAAAACGTCCTGATTCTTTGTCTGATCCTCAAACTGCAGCTAAAGTTGGTGTTTTTAACGGAGCAGCACCGTGATGCAGCCGGATCCGTCCGGTCTGCAGGGCCTAAAGAGTAGTGTCCCCCCCCCCCCCCCCCCCCCCCCTCCCCTCCCCCATGTCTGGTTTCCATGGAAACGTCTCTTTTTCCTGAACCATGTCATCTCGACCAAACTTGATGTTTCCAGCTCGTGAATCTGGTTGAATCTGATGTCTGCAAATAGTTATAGAACAAAAATGTGGAGAATCCTATCCCAAGATGCATTGCAGGCTGAACGAGACATTCTACAGAAACAACCGCAAACGGAGCGAGGAGCTTCCCAGGACGTGTTTTAAATGAGCCCGCCGGAGCAGAGATGAAGGCTTTCAGCGGCTTTATGAGCACATTTTCTAAATGTTGCTTTTGTCAGAAATCAGCCGTTAAATCCTAAACGAGGTCGTCCGGTGACTCGCGTCTCATCGCCGCTTTACAACCATGAAGCTGCTGGACCTCTAAAATCAGCAGGACAAGGAGAAACTCCGTCTGCTTCGGTTAAGCGCCGTCACCGTTGCTAGGCAACGAGAGAGATGCCGCGGAGGCCTGGAATCTGGACCAAGCCTGTGGTCAGGAAACCCAATCTGATTGGTTTGTTCCAGTCATGTGGTAACAAGGGGCATTCAAACACGGCGACGGATTGTAGACAATTGTCCAATTGTTCGTGCGATCGCCCCTCCGATCTCCCCTCTGATCTCCCCTTCGATCTCCCCTCTGATCGCCCCTCTGAACGCCTGTCCGGTCGCCCCTCTGATCGCCCCTCTGATCTCCCCTTCGATCGCCCCTCTGATCTCCCCTCCGATCTCCCCTCTGAACGCCCCTCTGAACGCCCGTCCGGTCGCTGTCTGATCGCCCCTCCGATCGCCCCTTCGATCGCCCCTTTGATCGTCCCTCCGATCGCCCCTCCGATCTCCCCTCCGATCACCCCTCCGAACGCCTGTCCGGTCGCCCCTCCGATCACCCCTCCGAACGCCTGTCCGGTCGCCCCTCTGATCTCCCCTCCGATCTCCCCTCTGAACGCCCCTCTGAAAGCCCGTCCGGTCGCTGTCTGATCGCCCCTCCGATCGCCCCTTCGATCGCCCCTTTGATCGTCCCTCCGATCGCCCCTCCGATCTCCCCTCCGATCGCCCCTCTGATCGCCCCTCTGAACGCCTGTCCGGTCGCCCCTCTGATCACCCCTCCGAACGCCTGTCCGGTCGCCCCTCCGATCCCCCCCCCCACCCCCCCCCCCCCTCCCCTCCGAACGCCCGTCCGGTCGCCCCTCTCCCCCTCCCCCTCCCCCCCCCCCCCCCCCCCCCCCCCCCCTCCACCCCTCCCCCCCCTCTGATCGCCCCTCCGAACGCCCGTCCGATCGCCCCTCTGAACGCCCGTCTGATCGCCCCTCCGATCGCCCCTCCGATCGCCCCTCCGATCGCCCCTCTGATCGCCTGTCCGGTCGCCCCTCTGATCTCCCCTCTGATTTCCACTCCGATCTCCCCTCCGATCTCCCCTCTGAACGCCCGTCCGGTCGCTGTCTGATCGCCCCTCCGATCGCCCCTTCGATCGCCCCTTTGATCGCCCCTTTGATCGTCCCTCCGATCGCCCCTCCGAACGCCTGTCCGGTCGCCCCTCCGATCACCCCTCCGAACGCCTGTCCGGTCGCCCCTCCGATCACCCCTCCGAACGCCCGTCCGGTCGCCCCTCTGATCGCCCCTCCGAACGCCCGTCCGATCGCCCCTCTGTTCGCCCCTCTGAACGCCCGTCTGATCGCCCCTCCGATCGCCCCTTCGATCGCCCCTCCGATCGCCCCTCCGATCGCCCCTCCGATCGCCCCTCTGATCGCCTGTCCGGTCTCCCCTCTGATTTCCACTCCGATCTCCCCTCCGATCGCCCCTCCGATCGCCCCTCTGATCTCCCCTCTGATTTCCACTCCGATCTCCCCTCCGATCGCCCCTTCGATCGCCCCTTCGATCGCCCCTCCGATCGCCCCTCCAATCGCCCCTCCGAACGCCTGTCCGGTCGCCCCTCTGATCGCCACTCCGAACGGCCCGCCGAACGCCCCTTTGATCACCCCTCCGAACGCCCGTCCGGTCGCCGTCCGATCGCCCCTCCCATTGCCCGTCCGGTCGCCGTCCGATCGCCCCTCCCATCGCCCCTCTGATTGCCCCTCCGAATGCCCGTCCGGTCGCCGTCCCATCGCCCCTCCCATCGCCCCTCTGATCGCCCCTCCGAACGCCCGTCCGATCGCCCCTCCCATCGCCCCTCCGAACGCCCCTCCCATCGCCCCTCCGAACGCCCCTCCCATCGCCCCTCTGATCGCCCCTCCGAACGCCTGTCCGGTCGCCGTCCGAACGCCCGTCCGGTCGCCGTCTGATCGCCCCTCCCATCGCCCCTCCGAACGCCCCTCCCATCGCCCCTCCGAACACCCCTCCCATCGCCCCTCTGATCACCCCTCCGAACGCCCGTCCGAACGCCCGTCCGATCGCCCCTTCCATCGTCCGGGCTGCTGCACTCTGATTGGCTAGTTTTTATCTGTGCTATGACTGGCTGGTTTGCAGCTGTGCTATGACTGGCTGTGTGCAGCTGCGCTCTGATTGGTGCGCTGCTCTCAGGTGGTGCGTGAACTCAGACATCATATACGTAGACAACCCATCGGACGCTGCTGGCTGCTAGGCTGACGTGCCTATCGGGCGGCCATCTTGGGTCAGACCACAGGTCAGACCGCTGCTGTCAGAATGAATGAAGGATCCTCAGATCTCATATTAATCACATGTAAGACAACTAAAAAATAAAATAAAATTTCACAAAGAGCACTTAGATGACTCTAACATTTCAATAACCAAGACAAGCTGGAAAAAACTTTATTAGGATAACATTTATTTATCCAGAACCAAAACAATTTAAACTCAAGGGAATAAAGTCAAACTTTATGCGTCTATGTCTATGCGTGAACTCTCACCTGGTTACGTTCGGAACGTCTCATACCCGCAAGTGCGGGTCTATGTCTATGCGTGAACTCTCACCTGGTTACGTTCGGTACGTCTCAAACCTGCGAGTCTATGTCTATGTCTATGCGTGAACTCTCACCTGGTTACGTTCGGAACGTCTCATACCCGCAAGTGCGGGTCTATGTCTATGTCTATGCGTGAACTCTCACCTGGTTACGTTCGGTACGTCTCAAACCTGCGAGTCTATGTCTATGTCTATGCGTGAACTCTCACCTGGTTACGTTCGGTACGTCTCAAACCTGCGAGTCTATGTCTATGTCTATGCGTGAACTCTCACCTGGTTACGTTCGGTACGTCTCAAACCTGCGAGTCTATGTCTATGTCTATGCGTGAACTCTCACCTGGTTACGTTCTGTACGTCTCAAACCTGCGAGTCTATGTCTATGCGTGAACTCTCACCTGGTTACGTTCGGTACGTCTCAAACCTGCGAGTCTATGTCTATGTCTATGCGTGAACTCTCACCTGGTTACGTTCGGTACGTCTCAAACCCGCGAGTGCGGGTCTATGTCTATGTCTATGCGTGAACTCACCTGGTTACGTTCGATACGTCTCAAACCCGCTAGGGCAGGTCTATGTCTATGTCTATGCGTGAACTCTCACCTGGTTACGTTCGGTACGTCTCAAACCCGCGAGTGCGGGTCTATGTCTATGTCTATGTCCATGTCTGCGTGAACTCTCACCTGGTTACGTTCGGTACATCTCAAACCCGCGAGTGCGGGTCTATGTCTATGTCTATGCGTGAACTCACCTGGTTACGTTCGGTACGTTTCAAACCCGCTAGTGCAGGTCTATGTCTATGTCTATGCGTGAACTCTCACCTGGTTACGTTCGGTACGTCTCAAACCCGCGAGTGCGGGTCTATGTCTATGTCTATGCGTGAACTCTCACCTAGTTACGTTCGGTACATCTCAAACCCGCGAGTGCGGGTCTATGTCTATGTCTATGCGTGAACTCTCACCTGGTTACGTTCGGTACGTCTCAAACCCGCGAGTGCGGGTCTATGTCTATGTCTATGCGTGAACTCTCACCTGGTTACGTTCGGTACGTCTCAAACCCGCGAGTGCAGGTCTATGTCTATGTCTATGCGTGAACTCTCACCTGGTTACGTTCGGTACATCTCAAACCCGCGAGTGCGGGTCTATGTCTATGTCTATGCGTGAACTATCACCTGGTTACGTTCGGTACATCTCAAACCCGCGAGTGCGGGTCTATGTCTATGTCTATGCGTGAACTCTCACCTGGTTACGTTCGGTACGTCTCAAACCCGCGAGTGCGGGTCTATGTCTATGTCTATGCGTGAACTCTCACCTGGTTTAGGGGCTTCAGTGAACATCTCTGCAGCAGAGTGCATGAATCCAGATCCGACTCTTCTCCTGGAAGACAGAAAACATCACTATGACATCACTGTGACATCATGATGACATCACTGTCTGGTTGAGTTTGGTTTTACACAATCACCTGCAGCTTTCTTGTGATTGGCTGATCCCTTCTTCTCTGCAGGTAAACTTGTGCCTCTCTTCTTCTGCTCCTTCCTGATTGGAGGAAACACCGCCTTCCACAGGCCTCTGACTCCGCCCCCTCCCACCTCCACCTGTCTGAGCCCTTTCAGGTGGAGGAGGACACCCCCACCCCGAGCTTGCAGAGGGGGTGGATGGAGGGAAGGGGGCAGACTGCCGGCTCCTCTCCCCCTCCTCCTACCATCCCACACCTCCACATCATCCCACTCCTCCCCCCTGTCCTGGGGGAGGAGGGGCGTCTTCTGCGGCAGCTCAGGAGTGATGTCATCAAACGAGCCCCGCCCTCTGTAGGCAGGTGGAGCAGCGAGTTTCTGGGCAGCCGTTTCCATGACGACGATCGGTGATAAAGGAGCGCTCGGAGCAGAGTCGGGCGACGTGACGAAGCCGGCGGTGGAGGGGGTGTCAGGGGAGGGGGCGGAGCAGCAGGACTGGGGGGCGGAGCCAGAATCCACAGGTGTGTCACAGGTGAGAGAAAAAAGCTCCGCCTCTGAGGACAGAAAAGATGGAGTCAGAAACCAGGACCACATACCGGATCCACCACATACCAGGACCACATACCGGATCCACCACAGACCGGGACCACATACCGGATCCACCACAGACCGGATCCACCACAGACCAGGACCACATACTGGATCCACCACAGACCGGATCCATCACAGACCAGGACCACATACTGGATCCACCACAGACCAGGACCACATACCGGATCCACCACATACCGGATCCACCACATACCGGATCCACCACATACCGGATCCACCACAGACCGGATCCATCACAGACCAGGACCACATACCGGATCCACCACAGACCAGATCCATCACAGACCAGGACCACATACTGGATCCACCACAGACCGGATCCATCACAGACCGGGACCACATACCGGATCCACCACAGACCGGATCCATCACAGACCGGGACCACATACCGGATCCACCACAGACCGGATCCACCACAGACCAGGACCACATACCGGATCCACCACAGACCGGGACCACATACCGGATCCACCACAGACCAGGACCACATACCGGATCCACCTCAGACCAGGACCACATACTGGATCCACCACAGACCGGATCCATCACAGACCAGGACCACATACCGGATCCACCACAGACCGGATCCATCACAGACCGGGACCACATACCGGATCCACCACAGACCTGGATCCATCACAGACCAGGACCACATTCCGGATCCACCACAGACCGGATCCACCACAGACCAGGACCACATACCGGATCCACCACAGACCGGGACCACATACCGGATCCATCACATACTGGATCCACCACAGACCGGATCCATCACAGACCAGGACCACATACCGGATCCACCACAGACCGGATCCATCACTGACCGGGACCACATACCGGATCCACCACAGACCTGGATCATCACAGACCAGGACCACATTCCGGATCCACCACAGACCGGATCCACCACAGACCAGGACCACATACCGGATCCACCACAGACCGGGACCACATACCGGATCCACCACAGACCGGGACCACATACCGGATCCACCACAGACCGAGACCACATACCGGATCCACCACAGACCAGGACCACATACCGGATCCACCACAGACCAGGACCACATACTGGATCCACCACAGACCGGATCCATCACAGACCAGGACCACATACTGGATCCACCACAGACCGGATCCACCACAGACTGGGACCACATACCGGATCCACCACAGACCGGGACCACATACCGGATCCATCACAGACCAGGACCACATACCGGATCCACCACAGACCTGGATCCATCACAGACCGGGACCACATACCGGATCCACCACAGACCAGGACCACATACCGGATCCATCACAGACCAGGACCACATACTGGATCCATCACAGACCGGATCCATCACAGACCGGGACCACATACCGGATCCACCACAGACCAGGACCACAGACCGGATCCATCACAGACCGGGACCACATACCGGATCCACCACAGACCAGGACCACATACCGGATCCATCACAGACCTGGACCACATACCGGATCCACCACAGACCAGGACCACATACCGGATCCACCACAGACCTGGACCACATACCGGATCCATCACAGACCAGGACCACATACCGGATCCACCACAGACCAGGACCACATACCGGATCCACCACAGACCGGGACCACATACTGGATCCACCACAGACGGGGACCACATGCCGGATCCATCACAGACCAGGACCACATACTGGATCCACCACAGACGGGGACCACATGCCGGATCCACCACAGACCGGGACCACATACTGGATCCACCACGGACCGGATCCACCACAGACCAGGACCACATACCGGATCCATCACAAACCGGGACCACATACTGGGTCCACCACGGACCGGGACCACATACCGGATCCACCACGGACCGGGACCACATACTGGATCCACCACAGACCGGGACCACATACCGGATCCATCACAGACCGGGACCACATACCGGATCCACCACAGACCAGGACCAACTACCGGATCCACCACAGACCGGGACCACATACTGGATCCATCACAGACCAGGACCACATACTGGATCCACCACAGACCGGGACCACATACCGGATCCACCACAGACCGGGACCACATACTGGATCCACCACAGACCAGGACCACATACTGGATCCACCACAGACCAGGACCACTTACCGGATCCACCACAGACCGGATCCATCACAGACCGGATCCATCACAGACCTGGACCACATACTGGATCCACCACATACCGGATCCATCACAGACCGGGACCACATACCGGATCCACCACAGACCGGGACCACATACCGGATCCACCACAGACCGGGACCACATACCGGATCCACCACAGACCGGGACCACATACCGGATCCACCACGGACCGGGACCACATACCGGATCCATCACAGACCAGGACCACATACCGGATCCACCACAGACCGGATCCATCACAGACCAGGACCACATACCGGATCCACCACAGACCGGGACCACATACCGGATCCATCACAGACCAGGACCACATACCGGATCCACCACAGACCGGGACCACATACCGGATCCACCACAGACCGGGACCACATACCGGATCCACCACAGACCGGGACCACATACCGGATCCACCACAGACCAGGACCACATACCGGATCCACCACAGACCAGGACCACATACCGGATCCACCACAGACCAGGACCACATACCGGATCCACCAC
Organism: Atherinomorus stipes; assembly: GCA_023101725.1. Taxonomy (NCBI): domain Eukaryota; kingdom Metazoa; phylum Chordata; class Actinopteri; order Atheriniformes; family Atherinidae; genus Atherinomorus; species Atherinomorus stipes. The sequence continues at coordinate 441,715 of JALJCO010005288.1, read as the reverse complement.
AGACCTGGATCACATACCGGATCCACCACAGACCAGGACCACATACCGGATCCACCACAGACCTGGATCACATACCGGATCCACCACAGACCAGGACCACATACCGGATCCACCACAGACCTGGACCACATACTGGATCCATCACAGACCTGGACCACATACTGGATCCACCACAGACCGGGACCACATACCGGATCCACCACAGACCGGGACCACATACCGGATCCACCACAGACCAGGACCACATACCGGATCCACCACAGACCTGGATCACATACCGGATCCACCACAGACCAAGACCACATACCGGCTCCACCACGGACCGGGACCACATACCGGATCCACCACAGACCGGATCCATCACAGACCGGGACCACATACCGGATCCACCACAGACCGGGACCACATACCGGATCCACCACAGACCGGGACCACATACCGGATCCACCACAGACCGGATCCACCACAGACCGGGACCACAGACCGGATCCACCACAGACCGGGACCACAGACCGGATCCACCACAGACCGGGACCACAGACCGGATCCACCACAGACCGGGACCACAGACCGGATCCACCACAGACCGGGACCACATACCGGATCCACCAAAGACCAGGACCACATACCGGATCCACCACAGACCGGGACCACATACCGGATCCACCACAGACCGGGACCACATACCGGATCCACCAAAGACCGGGACCACATACCGGATCCACCACAGACCAGGACCACATACTGGATCCACCACATACTGGATCCACCACAGACCGGGACCACATACCGGATCCACCACAGACCGGGACCACATACCGGTTCCACCACAGACCGGGACCACATACCGGATCCACCACAGACCAGGACCACATACCGGATCCACCACAGACCGGATCCATCACAGACCAGGACCACATACCGGATCCACCACAGACCTGGATCACATACCGGATCCACCACGGACCGGGACCACATACCGGATCCACCACAGACCGGATCCACCACAGACCAGGACCACATACCGGATCCACTCAGACCAGGACCACATACCGGATCCACCACAGACCAGGACCACATACCGGATCCACCACAGACCAGGACCACATACCGGATCCACCACAGACCAGGACCACATACCGGATCCATCACAGGCCGGATCCACCACAGACCTGGATCACATACCGGATCCACCACAGACCTGGACCACATACCGGATCCACCACGGACCGGGACAACATACCGGATCCACCACGGACCGGGACCACATACCGGATCCACCACGGACCGGGACCACATACCGGATCCACCACATACCGGATCCACCACAGACCAGGACCACATACCGGATCCACCACAGACCGGATCCATCACAGACCGGGACCACATACCGGATCCACCACAGACCGGGACCACATACCGGGTCCACCACAGACCAGGACCACATACCGGATCCACCACAGACCGGGACCACAGACCGGATCCATCACAGACCGTGACCACATACCGGATCCACCACAGACCGGATCCATCACAGACCGGGACCACATACCGGATCCACCACAGACCGGGACCACATACCGGATCCACCACAGACCGGGACCACATACCGGATCCACCACAGACCGGATCCACCACGGACCGGGACCACATACTGGATCCACCACAGACCAGGACCACATACCGGATCCACCAAAGACCAGGACCACATACCGGATCCACCACAGACCGGGACCACATACCGGATCCACCACGGACCGGGACCACTTACCGGATCCACCACTGACCGGGACCACTTACCGGATCCACCACGGACCGGGACCACATACCGGATCCATCACAGACCGGGACCACATACCGGATCCACCACGGACCGGGACCACATACCGGATCCACCACAGACCGGGACCACATACCGGATCCACCACGGACCGGGACCACTTACCGGATCCACCACTGACCGGGACCACTTACCGGATCCACCACGGACCGGGACCACATACAGGATCCACCACGGACCGGGACCACTTACCGGATCCACCACTGACCGGGACCACATACAGGATCCACCACAGACCGGGACCACTTACCGGATCCACCACAGACCGGGACCACATACCGGATCCACCACGGACCGGGACCACATGCAGGATCCACCACAGACCGGGACCACATACCGGATCCACCACGGACCGGGACCACACACCGGATCCACCACGGACCGGGACCACATACCGGATCCACCACAGACCGGATCCATCACAGACCGGGACCACATACCGGATCCACCACAGACCGGGACCACATACCGGGTCCACCACAGACCAGGACCACATACCGGATCCACCACAGACCGGGACCACAGACCGGATCCATCACAGACCGTGACCACATACCGGATCCACCACAGACCGGATCCATCACAGACCGGGACCACATACCGGATCCACCACAGACCGGGACCACATACCGGATCCACCACAGACCGGGACCACATACCGGATCCACCACAGACCGGATCCACCACGGACCGGGACCACATACTGGATCCACCACAGACCAGGACCACATACCGGATCCACCAAAGACCAGGACCACATACCGGATCCACCACAGACCAGGACCACATACCGGATCCACCACAGACCGGGACCACATACCGGATCCACCACGGACCGGGACCACTTACCGGATCCACCACTGACCGGGACCACTTACCGGATCCACCACGGACCGGGACCACATACCGGATCCATCACAGACCGGGACCACATACCGGATCCACCACGGACCGGGACCACATACCGGATCCACCACAGACCGGGACCACATACCGGATCCACCACGGACCGGGACCACTTACCGGATCCACCACTGACCGGGACCACTTACCGGATCCACCACGGACCGGGACCACATACAGGATCCACCACGGACCGGGACCACTTACCGGATCCACCACTGACCGGGACCACTTACCGGATCCACCACAGACCGGGACCACATACCGGATCCACCACGGACCGGGACCACATGCAGGATCCACCACAGACCGGGACCACTTACCGGATCCACCACAGACCGGGACCACATACCGGATCCACCACGGACCGGGACCACATGCAGGATCCACCACAGACCGGGACCACATACCGGATCCACCACGGACCGGGACCACACACCGGATCCACCACGGACCGGGACCACATACCGGATCCACAACGGACCGGGACCACATACCGGATCCACCACGGACCGGGACCACTTACCGGATCCACCACTGACCGGGACCACCTACCGGATCCACCACTGACCAGGACCACATACAGGATCCACCACGGATCGGGACCACATACCGGATCCACCACGGACCGGGACCACATACCGGATCCACCACGGACCGGGACCACTTACCGGATCCACCACTGACCGGGACCACATACCGGATCCACCACAGACCGGGACCACTTACCGGATCCACCACTGACCAGGACCACATACCGGATCCACCACGGACCAGGACCACATACCGATCCACCACGACCGGGACCACTTACCGGATCCACCACTGACCGGGACCACACACAGACCACCACTACCGGGACCACACACAGGATCCACCACTGACCAGGACCACATACAGGATCCACCACGGATCGGGACCACATACCGGATCCACCACGGACCGGGACCACTTACCGGATCCACCACTGACCGGGACCACATACAGGATCCACCACAGACCGGGACCACTTACCGGATCCACCACTGACCAGGACCACATACCGGATCCACCACGGACCAGGACCACATACCGGATCCACCACGGACCGGGACCACTTACCGGATCCACCACTGACCGGGACCACACACAGGATCCACCACTGACCAGGACCACATACCGGATCCACCACGGACCGGGACCACTTACCGGATCCACCACTGACCGGGACCACATACAGGATCCACCACGGACCGGGACCACATACAGAAATCCACCCCGGACCGGGACCACATGCAGGATCCACCACGGACCGGGACCACATGCAGGATCCACCACGGACCGGGACCACATACCGGATCCACCACGGACCGGGACCACATACCGGATCCACCACAGACCTATGTTCTTTAAGTTTTACTAAGAATGAAATTTGTTCATTTTCTACTGAGAATAACATATGTTCTTTATGTTCTACTGAATATTCATGTTCTACTGAGAATAAAATATGTTCTTTATGTTCTACTGAGAACATAACATGTTCATTTTTCAATGAGAACAAAATATGTTCTTGTTCTACTGAGAATATATCATGTTTATGTTCTACTGAGAATAAAATGTGTTCTTAATGTTCTACTGAGAATAACATGTTCATTTTCCAATCAGAACACAATATTTTCTTCATGTTCTACTGAGAATAACATGTTCATGTTCTACTGAGAATATAACATTCATGTTCTACTGAGAATAACATGTTCTTCATGTTCTACTGAGAATATAACATTCATGTTCTACTGAGAATAACATGTTCTTCATGTTCTACTGAGAATATAACATTCATGTTCTACTGAGAATAAAATATGTTCTTTATGTTCTAGGTAGAAAACATGTATATGTTCTACTGAGAACAAAATACGTTCTTCATGTTCTACTGAGAGATATATACATTCTTTATGTTCTACTGAGAGATATATACGTTCTTTATGTTCTACTGAGAGATATATACGTTCTTTATGTTCTACTGAGAGATATATACGTTCTTTATGTTCTACTGAGAGATATATACGTTCTTCATGTTCTACTGAGAGATATATACGTTCTTCATGTTCTACTGAGAGATATATACTACTGGGTTTCTTCATGTTCTACTGAGAGATATATACGTTCTTCATGTTCTACTAGAGATATATACGTTCTTCATGTTCTACTGAGAGATATATACGTTCTTCATGTTCTACTGAGAGATATATACGTTCTTTATGTTCTACTGAGAGATATATACGTTCTTCATGTTCTACTGAGAGATATATACGTTCTTCATGTTCTACTGAGAGATATATACGTTCTTCATGTTCTACTGAGAGATATATACGTTCTTCATGTTCTACTGAGAGATATATACGTTCTTCATGTTCTACTGAGAGATATATACGTTCTTCATGTTCTACTGAGAGATTTATACGTTCTTCATGTTCTACTGAGAGATATATACGTTCTTCATGTTCTACTGAGAGATATATACGTTCTTCATGTTCTACTGAGAGATATATACGTTCTTCATGTTCTACTGAGAGATTTATACGTTCTTCATGTTCTACTGAGAGATATATACGTTCTTCATGTTCTACTGAGAGATATATACGTTCTTCATGTTCTACTGAGAGATTTATACGTTCTTCATGTTCTACTGAGAGATATATACGTTCTTCATGTTCTACTGAGAGATATATACGTTCTTCATGTTCTACTGAGAGATTTATACGTTTTTTATGTTCTACTGAGAGATATATACGTTCTTTATGTTCTACTGAGATATATACGTTCTTCATGTTCTACTGAGAGATTTATACGTTTTTTATGTTCTACTGAGAGATATATACGTTCTTTATGTTCTACTGAGATATATACGTTCTTCATGTTCTACTGAGAGATATATACGTTCTTCATGTTCTACTGAGAGATTTATACGTTTTTTATGTTCTACTGAGAGATATATACGTTCTTCATGTTCTACTGAGATATATACGTTCTTCATGTTCTACTGAGTGATATATACGTTCTTTATGTTCTACTGAGAGTAATACATGCTGCCGGAGTTCTTCTAGGAGTGAATTACAGTTTGACGAGAGCTGGAAATCCCTGAATTTCTCTTTCATTAATTCATGGCGAGACCGTGAGGCGTTCAGGAGCAGTGTTTTCTGTGGGACAGACCAGCGTTGCCGTGGTCTCTGTTTATCTATGTGAGTAGAACCTTCAACATGCTGAATAAACACGTAAACACGTGTTTAACTTTTCTTTAGAAGCTCTAGAAGTGCGTTAAATGTTTGGAAGTCAGACTTTCCTGCCAGTTGTTTGGTCCTGATCCTGAACCGGACCAGACCGGACCGGACCGGACCGCCCTCGCCGTCCACCAGCAGGGCAGGATTCAAACTACCCACCTCACAGCTCTGGACCTGCACTCACCATCACTGGACTCATCCTCCTCCCCCTCGTCTCCACGGCGACAGAAATGGTCCCTCCATGAGGCCGTCACTTCCTCGGGGGTTCCATGTTGTAGATCTGCTGCACCTTCCTCCTCCTCCTCCTCCTCCTCCTCCTCCTGAGGACTGACATGGGGGACAGACATCAGGTTAAAGGACCTCCTCCGTCTCAGAGGAGGAGATGCGGCAGCTTCAGCTTCAGCCGCAGCTCATGTTCCAGAGCAGGTAAACAATAACACAAAGTAAACAAATAAACAAACAGAAGTTGTAAAAAAAACGATGTTAAAGCTCTGATAGAAGATTGATCCAGTCCCGATCAGGTTCTGATCCGGTCCCCATCCAGTCCCGATCCAGTTCCGATCCAGTCCCGATCAGGTTCTGATCCGGTCCTGATCCGGCGCTGATCCAGTCCTGATCAGGTTCTGATCCGGTGCTGATCCAGAGTCTGATCCAATCCCTATCAAGTCCCGATCAGGTTCTGATCCGGTCCTGATCCGGCGCTGATCCAGAGTCCTGATCCAGTCCCGATCAGGTTCTGATCCGGTCCTGATCCGGCGCTGATCCAGTCCTGATCAGGTTCTGATCCGGTGCTGATCCAGATCCGATCCAGTCCCAATCCAGTCCTGATCCAGTCCCGATCAGGTTCTGATCCAGTCCTGATCCAGTGCTGATCCAGAGTCCTGATCCAGTCCCGATCCAGTCCCAATCCAGTCCCCATCCAGTCCCGATCCAGTTCCGATCCAGTCCCGATCCAGTCCCGATCAGGTTCTGATCCGGTCCTGATCCGGCGCTGATCCAGTCCTGATCCAGTCCCGATCCAGTTCCGATCCAGTCCCGATCCAGTCCCGATCAGGTTCTGATCCAGAGTCCCGATCAAGTCCCGATCCAGTTCCGATCCAGTCCCGATCCAGTTCCGATCCAGTCCCGATCCAGTCCCGATCCAGTTCCGATCCAGTCCCGATCCAGTCCCGATCCAATCCCGATCCAGTCCCCATCCAGTTCCGATCCAGTCCCGATCCAGTTCCGATCCAGTCCCCATCCAGTCCTGATCCAGTTCCGATCCAGTCCCGATCAGGTTCTGATCCGGTCCTGATCCGGTGCTGATCCAGTCCTGATCAGGTTCTGATCCAGAGTCCTGATCAAGTCCCGATCCAGTTCCGATCCAGTCCCGATCCAGTTCCGATCCAGTTCCGATCCAGTCCCCATCCAGTTCCGATCCAGTCCCGATCCAGTTCCGATCCAGTCCCGATCCAGTCCCCATCCAGTTCCGATCCAGTCCTGATCCAGTCCCGATCCAGTCCCCATCCAGTCCCGATCCAGTCCCGATCCAATCCCGATCCAGTCCCGATCCAGTCCCCATCCAGTCCCGATCCAGTCCCGATCCAATCCCGATCCAGTCCCCATCCAGTTCCGATCCAGTCCCCATCCAGTTCCGATCCAGTCCCGATCCAGTCCCGATCCAGTTCCGATCCAGTCCCGATCCAGTCCCGATCCAGTCCTGATCCAGTCCCCATCCAGTTCCGATCCAGTACCGATCCAGTTCCGATCCAGTCCCGATCCAGTTCCGATCCAGTCCCGATCCAGTCCCCATCCAGTCCCGATCCAGTCCCGATCCAGTCCCCATCCAGTTCCAATCCAGTCCCGATCCAGTCCCCATCCAGTTCCGATCCAGTCCCGATCCAGTTCCGATCCAGTCCCGATCCAGTCCTGATCCAGTCCCGATCCAGTCCCCATCCAGTCCCCATCCAGTTCCGATCCAGTCCCCATCCAGTCCCCATCCAGTTCCGATCCAGTCCCGATCATGCTCTAATCCGGTCCTGATCCGGTGCTGATCCAGAGTCCCGATCCAGTCCCGATCCAGTCCCGATCCAGTTCCGATCCAGTCCCGATCATGTTCTAATCAGGTCCTGATCCGGTGCTGATCCAGAGTCCCGATCCAGGACTGGGAGTTGAGCTTGACTCCATCCTCAACCCGAAAAGGCCCCACAAGCTCATCTTTGATGATAGCAGCCCATACCAGTACCCCACCTCCACCTTGCTGGCGTCTGAGTCGGACTGGAGCTCTCTGGCCTTTACCGATCCACCACGGGCCCATCCATCTGGCCCATACCAGTATCCCACCTCCACCTTGCTGGCGTCTGAGTGGGACTGGAGCTCTCTGGCCTTTACTGATCCAGCCACGGGCCCATCCATCTGGCCCATACCAGTACCCCACCTCCACCTTGCTGGCGTCTGAGTGGGACTGGAGCTCTCTGGCCTTTACTGATCCAGCCACGGGCCCATCCATCTGGCCCATACCAGTACCCCACCTCCACCTTGCTGGCGTCTGAGTGGGACTGGAGCTCTCTGGCCTTTACCGATCCAGCCACGGGCCCATCCATCTGGCCCATACCAGTACCCCACCTCCACCTTGCTGGCGTCTGAGTGGGACTGGAGCTCTCTGGCCTTTACCGATCCTGCCACGGGCCCATCCATCTGGCCCATACCAGTACCCCACCTCCACCTTGCTGGCGTCTGAGTGGGACTGGAGCTCTCTGGCCTTTACCGATCCAGCCACAGGCCCATCCATCTGGCCCATACCAGTACCCCACCTCCACCTTGCTGGCGTCTGAGTGGGACTGGAGCTCTCTGGCCTTTACTGATCCAGCCACGGGCCCATCCATCTGGCCCATCAAGACTCACTCTCATTTCATCAGTCCATAAAACCTTAGAAACATCAGTCTGAGATATTTCTTGGCCCAGTCTTGACGTTTCAGCTTGTGTGTCTTGTTCAGTGGTGGTGGTTTTTCAGCCTTTCTTACCTTGGCCATGTCTCTGAGTATTGCACACCTTGTGCTTTTGGGCACTCCAGTGATGTTGCAGCTCTGAAATATGGCAAAACTGCTGGCAAGTGGCATCTTGCAGCTGCACGCTTGACTTTTCAGAGCCTGTCAAGTCCCTCTATGACCCATTTTGCCAAAGGAAAGGAAGCTGCCAAATAATTCTGTTTGCCTAATACAGCTGATATAGGGTGATGATGTCATTAGACCACACCCCTTCTCATTACAGAGATGCACATCAGCTGATATTAATTGGTAGTAGCTTTGGGCCGATACAGCTTGGAGTAAGACAACATGCATAAAGAGGATGATGTGGTCAAAATACTCATTTGCCTAATAATTCTGCACTCCCTGTATATGTAAGGTGAACTCAAATTTTATCCTTTCATGCAACATAAGATAATTTAGTCCAACACATTTTTATTCAATTGCTGTAAATGAAAATAATAATCACGTTAAATAAATATGAATAATTTATGTTACTTCAACACAAAATCATGTAGATCAGTTGAGTTAAATTACAGCGTTTTATGTTTATTTGACTAAATTTGAACATATTAATTAAAGAGTTTAATATTTCACAATCAAGTCACTCTTGTTAAAACATGTAAATGACTGAAAATCGTCCGTAGATGCCGTCTTTCTGATCTCTTGCTTGTGCAGCTGCTGACTCAGAGTTTGCTATGACCAATGTTTGGACATAAGATGTGACAGAGATTACAGAGGTGCAGAGGACGGACAGTACTGCAATGCATGATGGGAAAATATCAAACTCATTCATTTGAGTTGAACGTTTCCTATGAAAATGTTTTACTTTAAATCCATAAAAATAAATATGGTAATATTTACTTGCTAAATCTGAGTAAAATCAATCAAATATCAATGTGTCACCTTGAAGAGCGCCTGAATCGGTGTTTTTAACTGTGACACAAGTATCCGTGTTTTAAACCTTGTCAGGATTATGTTTGGCCCCGCCCCCACACCTGACGAAGACTCGGTGGCCCAGGTGTTTGGCCCCGCCCCCACACCTGACGTAGACTCAGTGGTCCAGGTGTTTGGCCCCGCCCCCTCCCATACGGCCCCGCCCCCACACCTGACGTAGACTCGGTGGTCCAGGTGTTTGGCCCTGCCCCCACACCTGACGTAGACTCGGTGGTCCAGGTGTTTTGCCCCGCCCCCACACCTGACGTAGACTCGGTGGTCCAGGTGTTTGGCCCCGTCCCCTCACCTGACGTAGACTCGGTGGTCCAGGTGTTTGGCCCCGCCCCCTCACCTGACGTAGACTCGGTGGTCCAGGTGTTTGGCCCTGCCCCCACACCTGACGTAGACTCAGTGGTCCAGGTGTTTGGCCCCGCCCCCTCCCGTACGGCCCCGCCCCCTCACCTGACGTAGACTCAGTGGTCCAGGTGTTTGGCCCCGCCCCCACACCTGACGTAGACTCGGTGGTGCAGGTGTTTGGCCCCGCCCCCTCACCTGACGTGCTCCAGGTTGAAGCGGTTCAGGACCTCCTCCGACACCTCCTCCGGCTCCTCCTGCAGCTCCTCGGAGCTCGGCCGGTAGATCTCCAGCTCGATCCTCTCTGGCGTCTCCGCCGTTGTCATGGCAGCAGCTGCAGACACGCAAACACAGCCACGCACACACACACACACACACACAAACACACACACACTAAAGCCCGCGGCGACCCGGTTTAGGGAGCATGCTCAGTAGGACCCAGACTGACAGGACGGACGGACGGACGCGGCTCACCTGAGGACCGACGACGGTCGCTGGACATCAGAGACTCGGAGCTCAGAGACGCCTTCCAGGACAAACAGACCATAAATGTCACACTGCTGTCGCCATGGCAACCACCTGAGACGGGTCAGAACCGGCTTGAGTTCTTACCGTCGACGTTCGCTGTGAAGCAGACGGAGTCCTCCTCTTCCTCACGGTCGCAGAACCAAGCCCACAATCCGGGAACCGGAGACAGTAGAACCTCCCTGAGACAGAACCGGGACCAGAACCGGGACAGTCAGACAGAACCAGAACCAGAACCAGGAGAGTCAGACAGAACCAGGACAGTCAGACAGAACCAGAACCAGGAGAGTCAGACAGAACCAGGACAGTCAGACAGAACCAGAACCAGGAGAGTGAGACAGAACCAGAACCGGGACAGTCAGACAGAACCAGAACCGGGACAGTGAGACAGTACAGGACACAGTCAGGATGAGGACGGCGTGTCCCCCACCCTCGTCTTTGTGACTCTTCTATGGCTGAACTTTTTATAGCGACCCCCCGCCTCATCTTCAAACTGTGATGATGTGACAGCTGAGCTGTGATTGGCTGCGGTCAGGCTGGGGACACATGAGAGACAGACTGAGACGGAGGTGGACGGTACTGACCGCTGTGATGGTGGTAGGAGTAGGAGGACGGTCTGAGGGACACGCCGCAGGAATGGCACTGGAAGCAGGTCCGATGGAAGAACAGGCCTTCAGCACTCAGACGCTCCAGCAGGTAGACCCGCTGCTCACAGAAGACGCAGACATGACTGCAGCCAGAGGACACCTGGACAGAGACGGGACACGGTAGGACACCTACAAGTCTTCCTAGAGCAGAAACCAGTCTCTGAAGTGACTCGAGTGGATGAAACACTGATGTAGTCTAAGACCCGGGTTGGGGGGGGGGGCAGTACCTCTTATCAATGGGACTATTCATGGATCACATGAAGACCTGCAGGGGCTGCAGGGACACACTGACAATGAGGACAGACACAGCCAGAGGACAAACAAACTGTCCTCACCGCCGTCTCTAAGGGCGCATTCACAAAGCCCTTTTGATTCGAATCAGAGTCCGTTTGCCCGGAAAGTCCGCTTTGTTGGGGGGGTTGTGACATGCAAACGGACTCTGATTCAGGACAAACAAGCCGTCTCAGTTCGCTTCAACTGGACCACATACAGAACCACAGCTTCCTGCAGCTGGTTTAGCATTGCATTGTGGGTAAAACTTTGGACATTGTGGATTAAACTTTGGACATTGTGGATTAAACTTTGGACATTGTGGGAAAAACTTTGGACATTGTGGATTAAACTTTGGACATTGTGGGAAAAACTTTGGACATTGTGGGAAAAACTTTGGACATTGTGGATTAAACTTTGGACATTGTGGATTAAACTTTGGACATTGTGGGAAAAACTTTGGACATTGTGGGAAAAACTTTGGACATTGTGGGTAAAACTTTGGACATTGTGGATTAAACTTTGGACATTGTGGGAAAAACTTTGGACATTGTGGATTAAACTTTGGACATTGTGGGAAAAACTTTGGACATTGTGGGAAAAACTTTGGACATTGTGGATTAAACTTTGGACATTGTGGATTAAACTTTGGACATTGTGGGAAAAACTTTGGACATTGTGGGTAAAACTTTGGACATTGTGGGAAAAACATTGGGATTGTAGGTAAAACTTTGGACATTGTGGGTAAAACTTTGGACATTGTGGGAAAAACTTTGGACATTGTGGGAAAAACTTTGGACATTGTGGGTAAAACTTTGGACATTGTGGGGAAAACTTTGGTATTGTGGGTAAAACTTTGGACACTGTGGGAAAAACTTTGGACATTGTGGGAAAAACTTTGGACATTGTGGGTAAAATGTCCCCAGACAGAATCTACCGGACTATGCTTTCTGAATGCGCCCTTAAAGACACAGACAGATAGACTGGCAACAAACTGGGACAGCCCAGGACAGGACAGGAAAAACCAGGACAGACCAGGAAGGACTAGGAGAAACTGAAACAGACTAGGATGAACTGGGACAGACCTCGTAGGTAGGTCTAACAGAGTCCATGTACCTGCTCGTCTCTGCTGGACGTGCTCTGAGACTTGATCCTCTCCTTGAAGCGGAAACTCATCTGTTCCTGTTGAAGAGTCCGTTTCCTCTGGTGGACACAGGACAAGGACGTCTTTAGACCATCGGTCAGGTCAGGACTCAGAGAGTCTCGGAGGACTAAAGACACTCAACGAAGATTTAAAGTCATCAGAAAATGAGCCGATCCCTTTAATCAGATGGATGAATATTCATTCTGAGCTGCTCATGCAGGGAGTTGAAGTGACCACCCAGACAAATCTACTGGTTTCTACTGGTCTTTACCGGTCTCCATGGCGACGTGTGAACTGGAGAAGCAGCGTGTTGGCCATTTGTAGACTCTTTAGACTCATCTGATGGTGGAGGGACTTCAGAGGACAGCTCCCCCTGCTGGGGGACAGACCATCATCCTCCTCTCAAGTAAGTATCTTCAATCAATCAGTCAATCAGTCAACCGACCAACCAACCAACCAGTCATTCAAGCAATCAACCAACCATCTGACCAACCAACTAGTCTATGAATCAATCAACCAACCAAACAACCAAACAAGTCAATCAACCAACCAATCAACCAATCAACCAACCAAACAACCAAACAAGTCAATCAACCAGTCAATCAGTCAACCGACCAACCAACCAACCAGTCATTCAAGCAATCAACCAACCATCTGACCAACCAACTAGTCTATGAATCAATCAACCAACCAAACAACCAAACAAGTCAACCAACCAACCAACCAACCATCCAACCACCTCTGACCTCCAGCTTCAGTGAACTTGACTTTTCCTCCAAACTGAAAAATCTGATTCTGTTTCTAAATATTCTGATTGATCGTCAGGAGATGATTATTGATCAGACATCAGTCAAAGTGATCGAGTCCTACCTGATGACGGAAAGCTGCAGTGGAGGGAGAGGACGACGTCCTGCCGCTCTCGTCCAGCTTTGCCTGCAGCTGATTGGCTATCAGACGGACTCTGGACTGGCCAGCCCCGCCCACAAAGGTGTCGGCAGCTTCCCCGTCTAGGTCACATGACTGGGGGACACATGGAGGACAAAATGGGGAGGACGGAACATGGAGGACAAAATATAAAGGAAAGAATGTGAAGGACAAATTATGAAAGACAAAATATAAAGGACATAATATGTAGGACAAAATGTGAAGGACAAATCATGGAAGACAAACTGTGGAGGGCAAGTGAAGGAGGACAAAATACAGAGGGGAAAATGAGGACAAATATAGAGGACACAATGTGGTGGACATATGGAGGACAACATCATGAAGAACGGTGTCTCTGAATGGACAGTAAGCAGAGGTAGTAACGGATCGTAGAGCAACTTTTCTGTTACAGGTGGAGCTGGAAGTCTCACCTGTGTGGACACGGACGCAGGTTTGTGTGGGACGATCACCTGGTGAACAGGTGCATGCTGTCAGCTAGGGGACACTGTCTTCGTTTACAGGTATCTGTCTCCATCTAAAAGTCTCTGTCTTCATCTATGAGTCTCTGTCTTCATCTACGAGTCTGTCCTCATCTACGAGTCTGTCCTCATCTACGAGTCTGTCCTCATCTACGATTCTGTCCTCATCTATGAGTCTGTCCTCATCTACGAGTCTGTCTTCATCTACGAGTCTGTCCTCATCTACGAGTCTCTGTCTTCATCTACGAGTCTCTGTCTTCATCTACGATTCTGTCCTCATCTATGAGTCTGTCCTCATCTACGAGTCTGTCCTCATCTACGAGTCTGTCCTCATCTACGATTCTGTCCTCATCTATGAGTCTCTGTCTTCAGCTACGATTCTGTCTTCATCTATGAGTCTCTGTCTTCAGCTACGATTCTGTCCTCATCTACGAGTCTGTCTTCATCTACGAGTCTCTGTCTTCATCTACGATTCTGTCTTCATCTATGAGTCTCTGTCTTCATCTACGATTCTGTCTTCATCTATGAGTCTCTGTCTTCAGCTACGATTCTGTCTTCATCTATGAGTCTCTGTCTTCAGCTACGATTCTGTCCTCATCTACGAGTCTGTCTTCATCTACGAGTCTCTGTCTTCATCTACGATTCTGTCTTCATCTATGAGTCTCTGTCTTCATCTACGATTCTGTCTTCATCTATGAGTCTCTGTCTTCAGCTACGATTCTGTCCTCATCTATGAGTCTATCTTCATCTACGATTCTGTCTTCATCTACGATTCTGTCTTCATCTATGAGTCTCTGTCTTCATCTACGATTCTGTCTTCATCTATGAGTCTCTGTCTTCAGCTACGATTCTGTCCTCATCTACGAGTCTGTCTTCATCTACGAGTCTCTGTCTTCATCTACGATTCTGTCTTCATCTATGAGTCTCTGTCTTCAGCTACGATTCTGTCTTCATCTATGAGTCTCTGTCTTCAGCTACGATTCTGTCCTCATCTATGAGTCTCTGTCTTCAGCTACGATTCTGTCCTCATCTACGAGTCTGTCTTCATCTACGATTCTGTCTTCATCTACGATTCTGTCCTCATCTACGATTCTGTCCTCATCTACGAGTCTGTCCTCATCTACGATTCTGTCCTCATCTATGAGTCTCTGTCTTCAGCTACGATTCTGTCCTCATCTATGAGTCTCTGTCTTCAGCTACGATTCTGTCTTCATCTATGAGTCTCTGTCTTCAGCTACGAGTCTGTCCTCATCTACGATTCTGTCCTCATCTACGATTCTGTCCTCATCTATGAGTCTCTGTCTTCAGCTACGAGTCTGTCCTCATCTACGATTCTGTCCTCATCTACGATTCTGTCCTCATCTACGAGTCTGTCTTCATCTACGATTCTGTCCTCATCTACGAGTCTGTCCTCATCTATGAGTCTGTCCTCATCTACGAGTCTGTCCTCATCTACGAGTCTGTCCTCATCTACGAGTCTGTCCTCATCTACGATTCTGTCCTCATCTACGAGTCTGTCCTCATCTACGAGTCTGTCTTCATCTACGATTCTGTCCTCATCTACGAGTCTGTCCTCATCTACGAGTCTGTCCTCATCTACGATTCTGTCCTCATCTACGAGTCTGTCCTCATCTACGATTCTGTCCTCATCTACGAGTCTGTCCTCATCTACGATTCTGTCCTCATCTACGATTCTGTCCTCATCTACGATTCTGTCTTCATCTATGAGTCTCTGTCTTCATCTACGAGTCTCTGTCTTCATCTACGATTCTGTCTTCATCTATGAGTCTCTGTCTTCATCTACGATTCTGTCTTCATCTATGAGTCTCTGTCTTCAGCTACGATTCTGTCTTCATCTATGAGTCTCTGTCTTCAGCTACGATTCTGTCTTCATCTATGAGTCTCTGTCTTCAGCTACGATTCTGTCTTCATCTATGAGTCTCTGTCTTCAGCTACGATTCTGTCTTCATCTATGAGTCTCTGTCTTCATCTACGATTCTGTCCTCATCTATGAGTCTGTCCTCATCTACGAGTCTGTCCTCATCTACGATTCTGTCCTCATCTATGAGTCTCTGTCTTCAGCTACGATTCTGTCTTCATCAATGAGTCTCTGTCTTCAGCTACGATTCTGTCTTCATCTATGAGTCTCTGTCTTCAGCTACGAGTCTGTCCTCATCTACGATTCTGTCCTCATCTACGATTCTGTCCTCATCTATGAGTCTCTGTCTTCAGCTACGAGTCTGTCCTCATCTACGATTCTGTCCTCATCTACGAGTCTGTCTTCATCTACGATTCTGTCCTCATCTACGAGTCTGTCCTCATCTACGAGTCTGTCCTCATCTACGAGTCTGTCCTCATCTACGAGTCTGTCTTCATCTACGAGTCTGTCCTCATCTACGAGTCTGTCCTCATCTACGAGTCTGTCCTCATC